>JAMPIV010019342.1:0-42639 GCA_024509875.1 Oreohelix idahoensis
GGAAAGGGAAGGTGCATTAAGCAACCTTGAGAAGCCGATAGGAGTCTGGGTTGCCGGATCTAAATCCTTTTTTCGTTAGGAAAATCTCCAGGACACATGGAGAAGAGAAATGGAAACTTAAGATGTGAAAATGTTGTGGATAATACATGGTTAGAACTTGATGGGATGATCTACAGCGAATATTGTATTAATAATAAAAATTTGAACTTCGGTATGTGTTTGTTGATGGTCCTATGATTCACTTGGGGGAAGCACTAAAGGGTATTGAATGAGTTTGTATATGTCCAGGCTTCTACCACTATTTCAATAAAGCTCACAAGAATTTCCATCAATTTTTTTAGCATGAAGAACTAAAATATACAATACAGGTATGGGTCCTTTTATCATAGCTATGCGTTAGGTCCGAGGGTGCCAGGACACAGAGAACGTTGTTTCAGAATTTGGGTCATGCCCAGGCTTAAAATAATAAAGACTGTTATGTTTTTCGGGAGTATCCGACTGACTAAGCACTTTCCTCTTACAGTTACCAGGTTGTTGGGTTCTAAAACCCACCTGGCAGCATCACGCTCCAGTCTGCACAGTTGTAAGTATGGATCCATTTCTGCCCACCAGAAACAAAGCAGGAGTCAAAAAAGGAATTACCCGACGCGCACATTTTCAATGATTGATACTTTGTCAGTTTCTAGTTTTTCTAGATGTTCACGATTGCCAGATAATATGGTCCCAATACCCGTGTGTTATATATATAAAATTAATATATAAATATATATATGCTCAAACATAATTTACAGTTAACCGTGAAAATATGAATAACTGCTTTCACGGTTTGTGTTATAACAAACCCATATGCACAACACCCTTCTAAACTCTTAATCTGGTTACCATCATCATTACCTTTCAGCAACCCAAAAACAATATGCCTGGTTGCCCCCTGTCTCCTTTATCCCTTTACTAATTTTCTGCCTCCAGTTGTCTTCTCCTTGTGTTTTTAGTCTCCCTCTACCAGTCTTACCCCCAGGGATTCCAGAACAAGGACTGCCTTGTAATGCGATAAACAGGTTTCCTCAATGTGTGTACCTATATCCATCAACACAGCGTCTTCTTCTCATCTCCTAATTTCCCACTGGCACTGGTGTAGTTTGTGGTTATCAGTTCCATGCTGGTGACTTTATCATACCATTTCGATTCCTTCTACTCTACGCATGAGTCACCCTTTTATGAAAGCCTGTAACTTCATGGCGTATGTTTTTGTTGGTCTCCATGTTTCACAGCCATACGATAGGACACACTTGACATCCGAGTCGATAAGATTCAGATTTTTGTGTTGGACTTGATTTCTTTTGATTTCAGTATATTTGCCAGGGCTCCTCTTCCCTTCTGTATTCTTATTGTTTTTCATTGTTTCTTCCTATATAAGATTACACAATCAAAAAACTGAACTTACTTTCTGGTTATTACTTCTAATAACTATTTCACTGGCACTAATTTACTACAAACAGTAAATAATAAAGTTTAACGTCTAAGCATCATGAGACTTAAAAGAATATTATGAATGGCCCCCTTTCTGGGCCTCAGATCTATTAATAACCTCTGCTCGAGGCATCCATGAAAGACTGTGGAGGATGCTGCGAGATTTAGGAAATCCTCACATGGGCTAAGGCATAGATCCTGCACATACAAAACAGCATATCAATTATGACAGCCTGAAAGAGTATGATTCTATAAGGTTCAAATTTTTTTGAATGATACCTCAATTCTTCGGCCCCCCCCCCCCTTCACTTAAAATTTTTTTAACTGCCATTTTGGGTAAAGCTTCAAAATTCTAAAACTGTTTATTTCTAACAATAAAGTATTATATTTCAGTATTTTGGGTGCTGTTAAGAAGTATCCCTCAGAAACTACCAAGTCTGAACCTTTGATGAAAGTTATTTTAAGTGCAGTATAAACTAAATCCTTGAAAAAGTATTTGGTACTGAGATTATGAAAATGAGGTGTATAATTAACATGTTCGAAGTCAGGGTTGAAAAAGATGAGCGAATTTTCTAAACATCTGTACCATAAACAATATTTTAGAACTAGAATTCTCATGTGGAACTAAAACACTTGATGTGTAATTTTTTCTAGAATATTCTAAAAATGAAAACATTACAGATAAATTGACAGAAAAGGTATGCAGAGATAAAGGGTAAGAAAGAGAAGTGACAGAAAAAAATTTATTTTTTGGGCTGAAGAGTTCAGCTATACTCACCAATCATATTACATTGATATACGACAAGAAGCTCACCATTCAAGTCAGGCGTAGGTTTCTTCTATTTGTGTATGGATGTTTGAGGTGTATTTTCATGACAACAGAGTTTGGCTCAAAGTGGATTTAGCTACAATGCTATTAATTCAAAATGAACACTACATGTTCACAAGTTTTATAGAGTTTGAGACCTACACTTCAACTCATCTCATCTCATCTCATAATCAGGAACCTCTTCTAACCTGATTTAGGGGGACCCTGCACAATCGTGGGCGGGACTGTAATCTATTAACAGGTATTCTACATTGTGCACTTGCCCTCATGTGTTACTCATACCAGGACCCGTAGGTCTGAGGAAAGGAGCAAAATCTGAAAACAGGCACAGCAGTCTTTGGTACTGGGAGGTCTCCACTCAGAGTGGTGTACCACACACAGTCAGTAAAGACAAAGGTCGCCTGCGGCTGACTAATCAAAATAAAAATTTTAATTCACTGTTTCCTTCGTGCAGTAAACTGGCAAAAGCCTGAAAAAAACATGACAGAAAACAGCAAAAAGTTTAAGGGTAAATAAGCTGAACTCACAAATATGAGCATAAACAATGATGATCTGTGGTGGAAGGTACAAGGCCAAATATGAATTAATTTTACAAGGTAGTCCTCACTCTGGAATCCACAAGGTAAGAGAAATTGAGGAAGAGAGCAGAAACACATGCAGAAGAGAAATGAAGAAAGGAATTAAAAAGACAAGGATGATATAGAAAGATCTGGAGCTGATGCCATGGGACAGGAGGACAAGATGGATAATGATAATCATAAAGGAATTTTCTGCACAATTCTGCTCCTTTATGTGCAGACATTGAGGAAACATGTTGATAGCATTACCAGGAAGTCCTTGTTCTGGAATCTCCAGGGTAAAAAAGAGCTTGAGGGAGACCAAAGAACACACAGAGAAGAAAACTGGATACAGACATTGAGCTGATGGCACAGGACAGGAAGACTTGGCATACGTTTGTTGAAGGTCTATGCTCCTTGGGAAGCTGAAAGGTGATGAATGTGCGAAATTCACACATTTTAAAACACAAACACAATATACAAGTTCAGTTTTGCATGTCGCTGTTATTAAAAATAAAAATGGAATATTTAGAAACAAAATATTTTACAACTTTTGCTTTTGACAGCCAAAAGTTTAAAAAGATTAAATATTTCTCTGCTTGATTAGCTTCACTTTTGTTGGACTTGCTGGCAAGTTACATCTCTTGAATGCAAGTTAGTCTGTATGTAGCCAAGCTCTGTGCCAGTACGACTGTTTAGGTCCCTAGCTGTATTCAACATACCTCCTCATCATCCAAATAAGGCTCATACCAGCTCCACAGATCTGATGGTGTTTGTGTATATCTGAAAAAAATAATCACAACATACATGATATGGAGATGAATAAAAAAAATGATCTGATGGTGTTTGTGTATATCTGAAAAAAATAATCACAACATACATGATATGGAGATGAATAAAAAAAATGTACATTTTATATTATCAAGATGTGCTATGCCTAGTGGTATTTGTTGTTGTTGTTGTTGTTGCAATCCAATGCTTTCATTTCTTACAGTTTACCAAGATATCTTGTCATGCTGCCCTATATCTTCCTTCTCTTACCAAGACATCTTATTAAGCTGGCACGGATCTTTCTTCTCTTTCCAAGACATTGTGTCATGCTGCCCTTTATCTACCTTCTCTTACCAAGACATCTTGCCATTCAACCCCACATTTGCCTTCTCTTACTAAGACATCTTGTCATTCGACCCCACATCTGCTTTCTCTTACTAAGACATCTTGTCATTCGACCCCACATCTGCCTTCTCTTACTAAGACATCTTGTCATTCTACCCCACATCTGCCTTCTCTTACTAAGACATCTTGTCATTTGACCCCACATCTGCCTTCTCTTACCAAGACATCTTGTCATTCGACCCCACGTCTACCTTCTCTCATCAGACATCTTGTCATTTGATCCCCCATCTGCCTTCTTTTACCAAGACATCTTGTCACTTGTGACCGGATGGACGACATTGACGTTCTATACATCACGTAGATTGTATAATGCCATAGATTCTTCTTTCCATTGTTTTACGTATTCAAATTCAACTTGATAACTTTGTCTTGACTTCAACAAATACATTGACGTATATCATTAAATCTGAGGCTGCTGCGTTTTCATAACTTTACTTTTCATCTTCTTGAAACAACATATTTACAAAGATCTGGAAGAATATAGGCATAACGTGTCTGTAGAGTCTAGTAGATGTAGAGTCTACTTTATTCACTGTAGAAGTCGTTATGGACTATACTGCATACATGGTGCATGGGTTGTAATAATATGGCGCGGTTAACAACTGTCAATATAGTTAATTTAACTGTTATCAACTTCAGTCGGGCTTATATATGGCCGACACAAATTCAACATATGAAATAAAAGGATGCAGTCTCAAGTACTGACCACAACTGGCAAAAGGATGTAAGTCGAGTCCATTTCTTGACGAAGACGCAGACAATTTATTACAGGCGTTAGTACAAGTTCAAACGTAATATTCATAAGCATGCATCAACAACGTAGATTACTTCTTGGATATGACAGTTCATATTGTTCTCGTTCTTTCCAATTTCTATTAATCATGAGCTTGATCAACATCTTATAATAAGGACCGACCCTTCAAGGACGGTGACAACCTTCGTGATAATAATTTCTTCTTGGCTTTCTTGGAGCCTACACGCCACGAAGGGGCTTCTGAAGTAATCCATAAAAAATGCAATAGTAACCTTCAAAATATTCTGGGTACGTCTGGAACCCACTAGAAATACGACCTGTGGTTCGTATTGAGGTCCAGCCAGATCGAAACACGTCAGAAGGACTGACGAGAAAATATCATATAATTAATGTACACATATCGCCCTACCTTGGCCGATACAACTGTGCTCCTCTCCGGAGACTTTGAATACTTTATGAAGGCTTCCCAATATCTGGGCAAGCTTGAACAATAGTTCACAAAAAATACATGACCGACCCCGGTCATGGCCATCAGGTCTCTCTTACGTCATTGCTCTCTCCTTTCCTTTCCATCCCTTCGCGCACCGCGCTGTGCCTTTTTTCCCACTAATCTCCCCGACCGTGCACAAATAATGAATTATATATATACTTACTCAAATGTGCCCCCACATTTAAATTACACGCGCCAAAAGGACGCAACAGTACCTTCCTCCCACGGGACAAAAAAAAAGCGAAGCTTTTTTTTGTATTAAGATATAGTTGGCCGGATGGCCTATTCTGAGCAGTGAACTAATATGTTCTTAATTTTACAGACGGATAGATAATATTGAAGATAATGACAAAAGACAGTGTAGTTTACATCATCGACAGACTGTATTGAATCTAAAAGTGTCGCTATTTTGCACAAAAAAACACGACCTCGAGACGCAGGTGTTCAAATCTACTTGGTATGGAGGAGAGGGGATATTGTGGTGGCTGTGTCTAAAAATAACTTTTAACGACAAAATTTTGGAGGGGAGAGAAAGGTTGGTTCAAAAATCAAGTACATTTTGTAGAAACACAAGTAGAGACGGACAGACTAACAGATAAACATCCATACTTGACTGAAGCATGACTGAAATGAATTTTTGTTGGTAGGAAATTTGAAATTCAAATAAACCTAGGCAGTGATTGGCCACAGACAAGCATATTGTCGGCGCTTAGACGCGGATTTGGGGTCATTTCTCAATAGTTGTTCAGTGATAGACACAGATTTTAAAGTGTGGTGATTTCCATATGAAAGAAAGTGTAAGAAGTTTAGGGACGCCATACTATAGCCAGCAGCTCAGCTGAGTTTTGCTAGCAATTCTGTGTTATTTATTCATAATCTGGTAAGATTGAAATTATTTCCTTATATATATTTTGAATATTGTTTCATGTTCGAGTGATTTGATACTGCCATATCGAAATCTAGCCTTACAAACAAGTAGGGATTTGCTCTAGACCCCCCGCCCAAGTCAGGGTCTAGGGACCAACAATGTACATAAACTCCAGCAAGGGTTAGGCAAGACAGATCAAGTGTTGAGAATAATGAAACATATTACCTATCCTCTTTTAGGGCAGACAACTAATAAATATTTTTCAGAATCTATAGTCTGGGAGGATCTATCTGATGTAAACCCACCATGGTAAATGTGCTGTTTGGTCAGAGAGATCTGACCTGTCTGTATGATGTGGTTGTTGTGTCAGTGTTGTGTCCAGACGTGGGTAGAGAATAGATTTTGACACATGGCCCATACTTTGATTGCAGAGCTGTGAGTTTCTGTTGTCAACCAAGCAGTGTCTATTCAGTTGGTGACTTTACTCGAGTGTATCTGTGCAGTACTTGTGACAGAGACCACCACTATTGCCCGCCAGCACGGAGAGGTGGGACCACAAGATTTCAGCACCAGAGCTACAACTACAAGATGAGTGAGCCTCTGGTCTGCTGGACATTCACCAACACCGTTTAGTTACTAATACCCCATAAAAATTCCCACCATTTTCTGGACACTGTGTAGTCAATATAGACAGGTGTGATGAGGCCACCCCAACAGCACAAACATTAACTATCCTCCCAAGTAGATGACTACTAGAACATTTTAATAAAACTAACTAGTATAGTACATATATATGTACACTATTGCATTTATGATATAATATTCCATGCATTTCTTTTCATAATCTCTAAATCCTTTTAAGTTCTGGTCAACCTAAAAAATTGACACAGAACAAAATAAATGTAATATAATTCTATCAAAAAATTTTACACTATTGAGTTAGTTCAGTGTGTTGTAATATTTGTTAAATATTATTAGTTTTGTTAAATATCTGTGGGTATATCTATAACCTATTACACCACACTACATATCATAACCCTAGACACTTTACGTAGCCACATTCATTCAAAAAAAAATTAAGTGTGAGGTCGTAGTGGTAGCAAGAAAGGCCTTCTGACAATTCTCAACTACATTTTATCTCAGGAGCCTTCACAGCTGGCCTCATACATTACATTTAGTAATATCACCATCATACAATACCATCAAACACCACTACATATATTGGGGTCTTGTCCAGGGGATAATTAGCCCAACAGTAATATTAGGATCTCCTGGTGGGAGAAATAAAAGTAGGGAAATAAATTGTAAAATTCCCTTTAACATTAAAAGTGTCCCTGCAGATAAAAGTTGGTGAATCTTCACAGCCAGTAATAATTAATTAGTTAACTGGTTAGTTAGAATTAGTTAGACTATAGTCATAAGAAGTACTTAGTGTATTTACGGGTTAGAGATTTAGCTTGTATATTATTATATTGTCTAAAAAGTATGGCGGAGCTGGCAAAATTTAGATCAGCTGCTGTGCTCACCGCGAAATAGATGGGAATGGATGGTCAAATTTTAATTCAATACGTAACGGCTGAATGTGATAAATATATTGAACGGGAAGAAAGGAGGTTAGCTGAAGAGAAGAGGTTAGAGGCTGATAGAGAAATTAAGAGGCTGCAGATTGAGGCAGAAGAAAAACGACAGCAAAGGGAGGCAGAAGAAAAAAGATTGACTGCCGAAAGGGAGGCAGAAGAAAAAAGATTGACTGCCGAAAGGGAGGCAGAAGATAGAAGGTTGCAAAGGGAGCACGAATTACGACTAAGGGAGCTGGAATTACAAGGCCCGGCTCCTGAAAATGGTGCCAGCCCTTTTGCCTCAGATGCTACGCCTAGTCTGGGAGCCTCAAACTCAGCTATGGGGTTTCATTTAGACCATTTTGTTGAAAAAGACGATGACATAGAGGGGTACCTAGGACGTTTTGAGTTATTAGCTACTACATATGGGTTAGAGAGAGAGAGGTGGAGCTTAAAGCTATCACAGGGATTGAGAGGTACTTCTTATGAAGTATTTGCCAAAATGAACAGGGAAGACCAAGACAATTATGACATGTTAAAGCAGGCTTTGTTATTAAGGTACGAGAAGAATGGTGAATTTTATCGTAAGAAATTTAGAAATGCCAAACTGTTGTCTGGGGAGACATACCACCAATTCTCTGCTAGACTAGAAACCTATTTGGAGAAATGGACGGCTCTGGGGAAGACCCAAGATCTTAAGGAAATGATCATGATTGAGCAATTGAGAGAGTCCATGGCTCCAGACATGAGAAAATTTCTCATGGAACAAGGTGCAGAGAAGTTGGGGGAAATTTTAAATGTTGCTGAGAGGTATCAGGCAGCCCAGGCAGAGGTAAGTGGTGCTAAGAAGAAGCACATAGACAATTTTAAAGCTCCACAGCAATTTAATAAATTTGATAATAGAGAGCAGGGAAATAAAGGTAGGACAAACTTTGAGCGGCCAAGAAATGACTATCGCGACAGAAACTCACAGTTCAATGACCAAAAGTTCAATGAAAGAAAACCGTTGAACCAAGGAAAAAGATGGTGTAAATGGTGCAAGAAGGATAACCATAACACCGAATTTTGTAGAAGGAAACCTTCAAACATTGCTGCAATGAAGTCGGGGACGCGAAGATTAAAGGTTAATCCTAATGGACAACAGGAACCTTATCACCCCCCAGTTTGTGAGGATGTTATTTGTAATGGGGTCACCATAAGGTGCCTTTATGATACAGGTTTGGATTATGATTCAGTTGTGAAGTCTAGCCTAGTGGACCCAAGTCAGTATACCACAGAAACAGTGGAAATACAAGGGGCGACTAAGGACATACCACTCATGACACTTCCCATCGCAAGGATAACGGTGAAAACTCGCTATGTGGAAGGAGAAATCAGAGCAGCAGTGATAGATGAACCAATCTACCCTCTGATATTGGGGTGTAGATACGTCTTCTTGGGGAATCCCGAGAAACCTGTGATCATGGCGACAGTGCAGACCAGGTCACAGAAGAAGGAGGAAGAAGGTGAACCTATAAATGCTCATCCAGAGGAGATGAGGAAGGCGCAGGCTGAGGATAGGACACTCAAGCCCTGTTTTAAAAAATTGCCCAAATGCCACACACCTCCGAGCAAGGGGGAATATTTCATGAAGAACAAACTCTTATACAGGAAGGCCGGAACTGGAACAAATGGTCACAACCAGCTGGTTCTTCCCACTTCATATAGAGATAAAGTGATGGAACTCGGGCATGCGATTCCCTTCAGTGGTCACATGGGGATCAGCGCCACAGGACAGCGTATAGCTTGTCATTACTTCTGGCCAGGGATAACGGAGGATATAAAAAGATATGTCAAATCCTGCCCAGAATGTCAAAGGGTAGCTCCAAAGCACTGGACTGCTCCTGCAACTCTAGGGGAAATGCCCATAGTGGGAACACCTTTTGAGAGGGTTGCAGTGGATATTGTAGGACCTCTCACTCGGACCAAGAGGAGGAACAGTTACATCCTTACTCTGGTGGACACTTGTTCTATGTGGGGAGAGGCGGTAGCCCTGCCATCAATTGATTCAAAACATGTAGCAGAGGCACTACTTACAATATTTACCCGATTAGGATTCCCGCATCAAATCTTGACGGATAATGGTTCTCAGTTCAAGGGGAAACTAACGGAAGAAGTTTTTAAGCTATTTCAAGCCAGGCACTTTCATTGTAGTCCGTACCATCCACAAGGGAACGGCCAGGTAGAGAGGTTCAATGGGACTCTCATTTCTATCCTGAGAAAGCTGGCACACGAAAAACCGGATCTGTGGGATCAATTCCTGCCCGCCGCATTGTTTGCGTATCGGGAGGTACCACATAGTTCAACCGGGATGGCTCCCGCAACTCTGCTATTTGGGAGGCCAATAAAAGGTCCATTAGAAGCTCTATTACGGACCTGGACAGATGAGAAGGCGGAAGAGACTGTTACCTCATCGTATCAATATGTGAACGAACTGACCACTCGTTTGAAAGCTGGATGGAAACTGGCAAATGATAATTTGAAGCAAGCCAGGAAGAAACATGCAGCATATTTTAATAGGAAGGCAAAGGACAGGGAACTGGCAGTCGGAGAGAAGGTGCTGCTTCTACTACCGGGAAGCCAGAATAAATTACAAATTGGTTGGCAAGGTCCATATACGGTTCTAGAGAAGGTGTCTAGAACAAACTATAAAATTGACAAAAAGGGGAAGGAAAAAGTTTATCATGTAAACCTGTTAAAGAAGTATCTGGACAGACCACTCCAGGAAAGCACCCCCTTATTGACCCTGGCTATTGCAACCCAGATGCAAAAAGAACCACTCACCTCACATGAATACCCATTACATCCTTGTGAAACAGCAGCACAGGTAAAAGTCAGTAAGCACCTGACTAAAAAACCAGAGGGAGAGAGTTCAACAGGTTCTGGAGGAACATACAGATGTATTAACAGATAAACCAGGCCATACAAATTTGCTACAGTATGACATGAAACTGGTAGACTCAAACCCAATCTGTATGAGAGCCTATTCTATTCCGTTCGCGAAGGAGAAGGCATTGAAGGAAGAAATAGAGTATTTGTTGAAGGAGGGGATTATTTCGCACAGTGAATCATCTTTTAGTTCTAGTGTTTTGTTAAACGTCAAGAAGAGGATCCTTCTTTGAAGAAATACTTCCTTCTTGCAAAGAAAGGGGATCCCAATCAAAATACGAATCACAAATCGTATATTACTATGAAGAATGGTATCCTTGCGTCATTCTTTTGGCCATTCGTGAATAAAGACATCCGAATTTATTGCCGATCTTGCAAAATTTGTCAAGAGGTCAAGTCTAGGGGTCCGAGACATGCTGCTCCTATTCAGGCTGCAGATATTCCGATTCGGCCGTTTCAGAAAATGGCTATAGACATCATTGGTCCGTTCAAAATTAAGTCAGCCAGAGGACACCAATTTATCCTCACTTGCGTGGACATGTGCACGCGTTGGCCAGAGGCTATTCCTCTGAAGAGCATATCAACTGTCGATATCGCTGATGCTCTTTGGCTCGTATTTTCTCGTCTGGGATTCCCCGGAGAAATACTGTCGGATCACGGCACTCAGTTAATTTCGGACGTTATGTCTCAGGTAATGGCTACGCTAGACATTAAAAGGTCTCTCAGTAGTATTTATCATCCAATGTCCAATGGATTGGTAGAACGTCTTAACAGGACACTAAAGAACTTACTTGGCAAGATAACGGAGGATCATCCTGAAGATTGGGACAGGGTTTTACCTGCAGTCCTCTTTGCCTATAGAGAGGTTCCCAACGAGCATACAGGGTTTTCTCCTTTCGAACTTGTCTTTGGCGCGCAACCGCGCGGGCCGATGTCCTTGTTACACGATTTGATAACTTCCGATAATATTGACGATGATACACAATCGTCATATGAATATGTTATAGCTCTTAGAGAAAAGATTATCGAATCGTGCAGGTTAGCAACTTCATCTTCCGAATTTGCGAAAGAAAAAGCTAGGCGATTTGCTAATAAGAAAAGACGCCTACGTCAACTTTGTCCTGGAGACAAAGCATATGTCTTACTGCCCTCAAGAGAGAATAGACTTCTCATTTCTTGGAAGGGTCCATACACTATAGTCTCGAAAATTTCTGATGTCGACTATATTGTCGATGTGGATGGAAGGCATAAAACCTTCCATATAAATATGCTAACAGAGTTTATTGAACGTCCAGACTATTTACAGCCTATTTTCCAGGCGACGGACGACTCTCCAGTCCAACATGGTCACATCTCATCCCTGTCCGTTATACAGGATGAGGAAACTATTTTTTCTGACGTGAACTTACCTCTTCCTACGATTCCACTTACTTCAACGGAATCGTGGGAGAGACGTTACAGTCTCTTCCAACTTGTCTTTTGAGGAACAACGTCAAGTATCCTCTACGTTACAATCATATCAGGATGTCCTTACCGACATTCCTGGACACACAGATGTCATAGAACATGACATCATACTTACTGATCGTAATCCGATCAGAGTAAGACCATACCCAATACCTATTCATTTTCAAGCACAAGTCGAGAAAGAATTGGATGAAATGATTCAACTACAAATAATTGAACCATCCACTTCAGCTTATTCTTCGTCGATAGTTATTGTTCGAAAGAAAGACAATAACATACGTCTTTGCGTTGATTATCGCAAATTAAATCAAGTTACGAAGTTCGATGCTGAACCTATGCCGTTATTAGATGATCTACTTATTAGACTTTCTAAAGCTAAATTCTTTACTAAACTAGACTTGTCGAAAGGTTATTGGCAAGTCCCACTGACGGAACACGCCAAACCTCTCACTGCTTTTTCGACACCTAGGGGTCTGTTTCAATGGAATTTTATGCCTTTCGGGCTTATGAACGCCCCAGCGACTTTCGTACGCATGATGCGACGAATTCTATCAGATCGTGCAGATGTCATTGCATATTTAGACGACATCTGTCTTTTCAGCGATACTTGGGAAGAACACTATGTGGGTCTGAAGGAATTGCTATCTACTCTACGTGAGCATAGTTTGACTGCTAAACCCTCTAAAGCTTTTGTTGGGTTTAGTGAAATTTCCTTCCTAGGTCATCGAGTTGGTCATGGTCTGTTGAAGACAGAGGACCAAAACATTTCAAAGATATTAAATATCTCGGTTCCGAAGACAAAAAAGCAAGTGCGTAGTCTCTTGGGATTGATACAATTCTATGGAAGATTCATTGAGAATCTGTCCTCCATTATGGCACCACTTTCAACGTTATTGAAAAAAGGTTCTCCTAATATGGTGCGTTGGTCCCAAGAATGCCAATCTTCATTGGATCAGGTTAAGAATTTGTTCTCATCTCATCCTATCTTAAGACTACCGACGATTGATAAGACTTTTGTCCTTCGTAGTGATGCCTCTTCCACTGGATTGGAGCGGCACTAATGCAGGAATATTCAGGAACTCTGCATCCTGTAATGTATATTTCTAGGAAGCTGAATGCGGCAGAAAGGAATTACTCGGTTTTGGACCGTGAATTGTTGGCTATGGTTTGGTCCATTCTTAAGCTACAAAGGTTCCTTCTGGGCGCGCATTTCTTTATGGAAACCGACCAAAAAGCTCTTACGGCTATGCAAAGTAAGGATTTGAAGAGCTCGAGATCTACTCGTTATGCTATTGCTCTTCAGCCTTTCCATTTCACGGTGCGAGCTATCCGTGGTTCGGATAATGTGATGGCGGACATATTGTCTAGATGCCCACATGATTCCAGTTAAATCTTGTGTCCTAGTTTTTCCTGATATATTTTCAGACTTAGGTCTGTCCTTAATATCATAATATGTTGTAATACAAATGTATTTGGATGATGTTTAGATAATTTAACAAATTTCATTTTGTCCATCCATCAGTGATATGTTGCTAAAATAGCATTGACATTTGTATATTGCTATGATTATATTATTTAGTAATGTTTGATATATGATTGGTATTGCCAGCAACTTAGGTTTCTTGAATGGTATCCCTTAGTTTGTTTGGCTTAAAGGAAATATTTTCTCCTATGTTGGGAGATGATTTGTACCCTCTTCTATTGTACCTGATATTAGGTTCATTGTTTGCATGAGCACAGAAGTGATACTGGTGCTATCTTGCTCATGAACATATTAAAAAAAAAAAAATTGCATTTTTTTTTTTACAGGGGGGTGGTAGTAATGTTGCTGTCATTTTCGACGGAGTCATCTGTCAAGTTATTTGCTTATGTTTGTATCATAAGTATAATTGTGTCTTTACCTGCGATGTCAGGTTGATTAGGGGTTGTCTTCCCTTGTTTATTCATTCATTGTGTTTGACCTTTAGGGTCAGAGGTTGACAGTTCGGCGTAGGCCTAGGGGAAGGTTTTTTTAAGCGGGAGTGAGATATACTTCCGGGAAGCCGGGAGGTCCTGTTTTTCTGAAGGGACCAAGAGTCCATTGTTTTTCGGGGAGAATCTTCGAAGTAACTGCTATGGCAGTTTTCCCCAGTGAATCTCTCTGCGTCGGGATGACGACAGAATTCCTTGTTTAGTTCTGAGGATTCATTTTCCAGGTAATACCGACCTTTATGCATTATTACGCTTTTCGGTGGCAGAACATGTAAAGGATTACCTAGGGTGAACAGCAGCTCACTGATCCGCCATTTCAGAACTTATATATTTGTGCTCGAGGTAGCCATCCAAGACTGTTAGTCTTATATTGTCCAGAAATCCAGTGACGAAGATATATTGTGGGAGCCGCAGATTGGCGGAATTTCTATCTACAATAAGTATTACTGCAGGGTTGATGATAACCTATTTAACAGAAGTACACGGCCGACGTCAGAACGAGGCCTGTGCTTTCGGCTATTATACTACAGCCTGATATGTGCAATTGGCGGGGAGTGCCAAGTTGCACCTGTGTGTCAAAGTAACTAAGGCATCTGACGCGTTTAGTCAGAGACGCCAAGGGCGACGCTACGAACTGTCATTATTAAAGAACTTTGCTATTGACCATGCACGTCTATTCTGATGTTTACCTTTTTGAATGCCAAATGTATACCTATCGATGTCAGGTCAGCATGACCTTGTTACACTGACTGTTCCTGTTGATACTATGTGTGTTCTCGTAAATAAATGTCTTGAAACATGCCTGCAGTGTTAAAGCATCCTTGATTACTGCATGTGAGAGTATGGGTTGCAGGATCTACATCTATACGAGCCTAAACACATTCGCGTCTTCATTCGCACCCACACTCAATTCATCATACGCTCGCACTACACATCTAACAACATGTATACTGTCTTGGGCCAGTGACCACATCAACAAGGAAAAAAAGACAGTTACAGTCGTTTTGTTGAGAAAACCGTCTGGGGAACACAGATTGTGCATAGATTACAGGAAACTGAATGCTGTCACAGAAGGACAAGTGGATCCATTACCAGACACAAAACAGTTATTTGCCAGACTGAACAAGGCAAAATACTTTTCAAAGGTGGATCTTAGTAAAGGCTATTACCAGATCCCAGTGAAGCCTGAAGTGAGACCTTATTTGGCTTTTAGCACTTCGGATGGACATTATGAATTCAATATGCTACCATTCGGACTGAAAAATGCTCCGAGTGTGTTTTCAAGGATGATGCGCAAATTGTTGGATCCCCTGAATAATCCATGTATCACAAATTTCATGGATGATATTCTCGTCGCCACCGAGACATTTGAAGAACACATTGAAGCTCTGGAGATGTTGTTTGATAGACTTCGGGAGGCGAACTTAACTGCTAGGCCAACAAAATGTTGCATTGGATGCAAAGAGTTGGAATTCTTGGGACACACTGTATATCAGGGTAATATGACCCCTGATCCTAAGAACTTGGAAAAACTGCAGAGAGCACCTAGGCCACAAACAAAAAAGGACGTGCGATCATTCGTGTCGTTATGCGGATTTTATCAGAAATACATCAATAATTTTAACGCTATTTGTGCTCCTCTGACTGATCTGACTCGCAAGGGACTTCCAGATAAAATTATTTGGACTGCACAATGTGAACTAGCGTTCCAAGAGTTAAAGGAAAAACTCACTAGCAAGCCTATTCTCAAACTGCCTGATTTGACACAGGACTTTGTCTTAAGAACCGATGCAAGTAATGTAGGACTCGGAGGGGCTTTGTTGCAAAGATCATCTTCACCTGATGGGGAACTTAAACCAGTCGCTTATGCAAGCCGCAAATTGAATAAGGCGGAACAAGGATACTCCACAAGCGAAAAAAGAATGTTTAGCATTAATCTGGGCAATAAAGAAGTTTCAAATCTATCTGTATGGTAGGACTTTTGTGGTGGAGACGGACCATCAGCCTCTCGTGTTCTTGTCTCAGGCTAAGCATGAAAACGCAAGATTGCTGAGGTGGTCTTTGTTGCTTCAACCTTATCAGTTTAGTATCCAATATATCCCAGGCAAATTGAATGTCGGTGCAGATTTCCTCAGTCGGCACCCCTGTGATCAAAATTAGAGTAGTGGCAGACGTGAGGAGTAATTTTACCTATGTGTATCGCTGGTTTTGGAACTTGCCATAGGCATGTTTTCAAGTGGGGAGATGTGTAGTGAAATTGACAGAGATACAACGGTAAAATACCTCCAAGGATAACATATAAGGATAAAAAAAACATAATGCGTAGGCTGCTGATGTACATGATCGCCTAGACCGCGGGTCATCACCCTCCATAAAAATTGACTTGCTAGACAGGAGGGGAACGGCGGATCAAAAAGGAAAAAAATATGACTGGAAAGATTGCGTGAGACTAGAAAGGCTAAGGAGACGCAATTGGGGGGGGGGGGGGGAAGGGAGAAAAGTCACGTTTCCCAAGTTGACATAAAAAGTAAGCAACTCGACAGAAGGGACCATAGATATGTTACGCCACAGTCATTTATTGGACGCTTTTGCGATACCAAGCCCTTGATTTGAATTCAGCGGCTAAACGCAGATGTTAGGAATATTACAAAATTTAAAAAGTACTTTTTTCTTAATATTAATGTTAGGAATATAAAAATTAGTTGGCCGGATGGCCTATTCTGAGCAGTGAACTAATATGTTCTTAATTTTACAGACGGATAGATAATATTGAAGATAATGACAAAAGACAGTGTAGTTTACATCATCGACAGACTGTATTGAATCTAAAAGTGTCGCTATTTTGCACAAAAAAAACACGACCTCGAGACGCAGGTGTTCAAATCTACTTGGTATGGAGGAGAGGGGATATTGTGGTGGCTGTGTCTAAAAATAACTTTTAACGACAAAATTTTGGAGGGGAGAGAAAGGTTGGTTCAAAAATCAAGTACATTTTTGTAGAAACACAAGTAGAGACGGACAGACTAACAGATAAACATCCATACTTGACTGAAGCATGACTGAAATGACTTTAGTGTAGGAAATTTGAAATTCAAAATAAACCTAGGCAGTGATTGGCCACAGACAAGCATATTGTCGGCGCTTAGACGCGGATTTGGGGTCATTTCTCAATAGTTGTTCAGTGATAGACACAGATTTTAAAGTGTGGTGATTTCCATATGAAAGAAAGTGTAAGAAGTTTAGGGACGCCATACTATAGCCAGCAGCTCAGCTGAGTTTTGCTAGCAATTCTGTGTTATTTATTCATAATCTGGTAAGATTGAAATTATTTCCTTTATATATTTTGAATATTGTTTCATGTTCGAGTGATTTGATACTGCCATATCGAAATCTAGCCTTACAAACAAGTAGGGATTTGCTCTAGACCCCCCGCCCAAGTCAGGGTCTAGGGACCAACAATGTACATAAACTCCAGCAAGGGTTAGGCAAGACAGATCAAGTGTTGAGAATAATGAAACATATTACCTATCCTCTTTTAGGGCAGACACCTAATAAATATTTTTCAGAATCTATAGTCTGGGAGGATCTATCTGATGTAAAACCACCATGGTAAATGTGCTGTTTGGTCAGAGAGATCTGACCTGTCTGTATGATGTGGTTGTTGTGTCAGTGTTGTGTCCAGACGTGGGTAGAGAATAGATTTTGACACATGGCCCATACTTTGATTGCAGAGCTGTGAGTTTCTGTTGTCAACCAAGCAGTGTCTATTCAGTTGGTGACTTTACTCGAGTGTATCTGTGCAGTACTTGTGACAGAGACCACCATTATTGCCCGCCAGCACGGAGAGGTGGGACCACAAGATTTCAGCACCAGAGCTACAACTACAAGATGAGTGAGCCTCTGGTCTGCTGGACATTCACCAACACCGTTTAGTTACTAATACCCCCATAAAAATTCCCACCATTTTCTGGACACTGTGTAGTCAATATAGACAGGTGTGATGAGGCCACCCCAACAGCACAAACATTAACTATCCTCCCAAGTAGATGACTACTAGAACATTTTAATAAAACTAACTAGTATAGTACATATATATGTACACTATTGCATTTATGATATAATATTCCATGCATTTCTTTCATAATCTCTAAATCCTTTTAAGTTCTGGTCAACCTAAAAAATTGATCCAGAACAAAATAAATGTAATATAATTCTATCAAAAAATTTTACACTATTGAGTTAGTTCAGTGTGTTGTAATATTTGTTAAATATTATTAGTTTTGTTAAATATCTGTGGGTATATCTATAACCTATTACACCACACTACATATCATAACCCTAGACACTTTACGTAGCCACATTCATTAAAAAAAAAAAAAAATTAAGTGTGAGGTCAAGTTAACTGTGTGAAAACTATCAAGCGCCAATAAATGCGCAATCATAATAAATATATAAATATCTCACATTATTTATAGATTATACTAAACTAATTAAGTTACTAGTTTGGTACTAACTAAAATGTTACTGGAATATTTTTAAAAATGTCACTTATATTCCTCCATGAAAAGTTCAATTGTTATTAATAAAAAACGAAGTACCGAAAAGAGTCACTAAGTCATAATGTCAAATTGCAAAATTGTCAATAATTTAAGCTAATAATGTTAATTTGTAGTTAAAATGCTATCTCCTTATAACTGTTAAGTTCACGTGATAGAGCTTTAACTTAAAGTTCCAATTATCTAAATTTATTCCACACTTGAAAGCTAATAGTAGTAATGTTAATACTAATGCGCTTAAATGTCATTGATAGTCAATATAAATGGAAATAATGTTTTCTTATATTGTATTGTTAGATGAGAATCAATTCCCGTACATGTCACTGTTGCAGTAGCGACTTAATTATGTAATGTATATAGATCCGGAAACGTTAGGTAAAATATCCATATCAATGCGAAATGTCAAAATCCTGTAATTATACAAATAAACTACGATTGAATAGTAGGTAATGTAGAGGTGGTACACTCTGTAATGCGCAGCGGTTCTGTAAAATCATGAAGGCATCTGGAAAGTGTTGTGTCAGCAAGAAACATTCTCCGATCCAGGAATTGCTCGAATCGGGTAATGGAACGGCTGCAAGGCAATTGCAGTAGAGCTGGATGGTTTCACTAGTGTTGCTAAGTAACACTGTAACAATGACGCCCCTATGCCCACCTTGGAAGAGCAGCTGCGAAGAACAAATGGTAGGTCTTTGTTTAGGTAAACATAAAATGGGTGTGGATGAAAACAAAGATTTTATTAAGACTAAAGTGGTATGACACTTATTTCACCACCGTGAAATGTTAGGTAGTACTCTTTAATAATACAGAAAGACATGCAGTGATAATAGTCAACAAAAAGGAAACGCAGGTGACAAAGGCCCACATCTCAAAAGGCTGAACTAAAGTCATAGCCTGTGGAAAAGTAAAGCAGTGAGACAAAAGTCGTTGAATAAGAAAATACTGAGTTTATCGGCCCAGTAAAAAAAATAACAAAATATAAATACAACAAGTGTTAGAATCTGAACAGACAGGATATATGAAAATAAAGGAATGCTAATATGTTAAGACATAAAGGATATAAAAAACAGAGAGGTATCTGCAATAGAAGAAAAGACAAAAAACATCCGGAAGAAGAATGAAAAAGTAACGCACCCACAAACGCAACTATAAAGTGCGTGGTGCAGAGTTTTGTACAAGTCGCACGTCTAAAAGATGGTGCGCAAAAAGTGAACCATGTATTAAATTAATTGCTCTGTGAGCGTCGCGAAAGTTATTAAAGCGCACAAAAGCAAGCTTTTTAAAAGAATTTTGAAGTTCGAACTAGCGAACAAATTTAACATTACCGATTTACTGAAAAAAATGTTTCAGTGCATACCAAGTGGTATGAGACGGAATGTTGCGCACCGGAACAGTGCGATTCAGTGACATATGATCTCGGTCAGGTCGCAACTGAGCCAGAGTATCATTTAAAGGATTATGTGTGTCGCGCGTGATAATCGTGACAAAGAATGAAATCACATATTATATTTTCCCATGCAAGATGTAACAGTAGGATAAAATATAAATGCTAGAAAAAATATTATGTATAGGAACAGCCTAAACTAACAAAGTCATAGAGAAAGATATGACTCGGAAGAAAAGGAATACCGACTAGTAAAGGAAAGAAGCGATGACTGCATTTGCTGAGTCATCCAAGACAAAATTCAACATCAATTAGCTAATATCTGCGTGAAGCAGAATCAGGTACCAATTGTAAATGAAGAGAATGGTGGTGAAAACACACACCATTGTCCCGCTCGATAACCATGCGAGCATCTCTATTGGTCCTAAATGTAACCACGGGCGTCACCATACCTCTTACTGGTATGTGGCAATAGACGCACAAACCTAACGTCTGCCGTGTTGTTAAGGAAATCGCCAGTTCCTGCCAAGTAGTTCGATGTGGCAGATTTCTTACCAAGACAGTGCGAGAAAATGCCCTTTTACCAATATATGTAGCATTATTGTCCCTCAATTTGGAGTAAGGATTGCCTTGATGCCTATTCCATTGATCACTATTTACGTTGTTATTTCTTAAACGCAACGTATCCCTTATTGTATACTGGAACATACTGGCTAGACCGAGTATGGTCTCTAATTCCTTTCAAACCCACATGTTTTCGAACATGTCATAGTAGATAACCTGACAGGCATATTTACGCATTTGTGTTTAGATGTACTAATATTCGTAGAATTATGTAAATGCGCAACACCTGTATTATCACCATCTGAATAGTACCGTTTTTAGAAACAGCAGCAAACTTTGTGTCAACCTTTTTAACACTAACCCTACTCTGAAGAGCAGAGGCACTACAACTATGTTGTAACCCCAGAGGATGATTGGCAGAATCAATACCAGCATTTGTGGTATCTAGATTACCACGCTGTGTATAGAGATATTTATCAAAATACTTTGAACCAATCAGAACCTCATCAGAACAAACCGGTTCACCCTGGACATACTGGTCTGGCTTTTTAGTACCTAAGGGCTGCACCTTTGTAATATTCTTTAGGAATGATGTTAGAACTCTCACTCCCTGGTGCAATCTGATCCTGTCGATGAAATGGATACCTTTTTAAACTGCGAGCACAGAATACATTAGTTAAATCATTTGTTAAACTGCTTACATTGCCACTGGCTGTCGCCGAGACTTTACACTCCGCAGGGGGCAGTATTAATGCAAGGAGAATCCATGATATTGTATCGATGACTAGGGAAAATATACCTGCCTCGATATGATCTCCTCACTCTTTCAATATGTGATGACGTGATATTATCATTCTTAGTGGGCATAGATTTATTAGTGGATGTTATATACTGATCCAACCCATGAAGAACCCCATCAGTGTGCAAGTACTTGATGGCTTAACGTAAGTCGGAGACGAATGTTTTCTAGGCAAAGTGAAAACTTTGCTGACGGACTTATTTATCTTTATTTTTTTAATCTGCGTTCATCCTAACTCCCAAATCATCATTCAATGTAGTAAAATCATTTGCACTATTGATTTTTACCGCAGTTTTCTTAGAATCAGATTCACCCTGACCCTGTCGCCAAGGCGTATTCCCTGTAATGGCAGTATTTTTCTGTCGAGGGAAGTTGTATGTCCCTCGGAATGATTTCTTAAAACCCTGAAGACTATAAGCATTGAGTGCTACGTGCTGACTCATTGCTTTGGTAAGGTGTTGATCATCAACCTTACGTTTAACAACATTAACACCAACCATAGACAACTCCTTGTTGTTTAAGACCACATTTCTTACTCCATTAACCCTCTTTCTTAATTCATTACCTTCAGAAGACAGGCCTGCGATCTTATGCATCTGCTTCTTATTTAATTTATTTAAGTTAGTTGTTATTTTCCTTTCACTAGCAAGTAACGAATCGACTGTGATCAATGCCGTTGAGAGTTCAAAGATCTGTTGTTGTGTTTTCTTTTCTAATTCAGTATACATATGTTTTTCATTCAGGAGTAAATCTTCCAATGTAGACACCCTGTCATCAGTGAAACAATCAATACTCGAGGTTGATACAGTAACAGTGTGAACAGATTCTATTTTCCCTTCATTTTCTGATTTTATTTCATCAAAAAATTTCTTATATGTCTCATTTTCTCTATGGGAATCAATTATTAATTTCTCCATTATATTCACGCAATAATGCCAAGTCCGCGCGTGGAAGAGCTTTCACCCTACTTGTCTGGTCGTTCAACATCTGTTTTAATGAAGTCACCTCCTCGTCCAACTTTTCTTCCTGTCTAAGAAGACGACATTCATAAAATTTTATTATCATCGGAATGAAATATTTCCATTATATTGTTCTCCTCAAATGATACACTGTCATTTTCAACGTTTTTCTATATCAATCTTTGACTTTATGTCTCTATGTAGGCAGAACTGTGTACATATGTCCTTATCATCATAAATGGATCCGACCTGCATATCATCAGTCAGAATCAAATCACATTGAATGTACTGGTCTGTACATGTTCGACTCAGGTTATGCATTTGTTTTTCAACTTTTGATTCCCAAATTGAGACTTCAGCTTTCAGCTCCTGAATAACCGAGTTCAAAGTATTATTCTCCTTCAATGTATTTTCTGAAAGCTCCTTAGAATTTGACAGTTCCAATTGTGATGACGCGAGGTTTGTATTGGCACTCTCGACCTGTGAAGTTAGAGTCCTTATTCTCTCATTTAAATCATTAATCAACATCTCCTTGCTCTCAAGGATCTCCGACAACTCATCTACTTTGTTTTCCTCCTCAATATCTTCTAAAAGTTTCTTATGTCTAAAAGACAATTCATGAACTTTATTAGTATTCGCTGTCAACAGCGTCATCTGATTCTTCAGTGAAACATTTGTTCAGACTCGATTAATAACTAATAACTTTATTCAATACTCTCTCTTTAGCCGCTGCAACTCATTAGTAAGAACCTTATCTTTACATAATTGTTCCTCCTTATTATGATCATCAGGAATGTTGTTTTGAAGCATTATTATTTATATTCTTCAAAATATATGATCGTGTTTCACATGAGTATATTGCTGCACAAATATACGAAGGTTCACAGACAGTAAATCCGCTAAATCTTTAGCCATAATTAAATGAGGGACGGAGTGAAAATTATCCTCAGCAAAAAAACTTTAGGGATATTGACGCATCTGACAAAAAACGATCCATCACATGCTGTTCAAGTTTCTGAGCCATGTAATCTATCAATCTCCCAAACCATTCCTGGATGAATTCATCCAGAATAGAACCTCATGTCTAATTTTTTTGTAATATACTCCTACTCAATATGTTTAAATATTTCCTAAAGAAATTCAAATTATTCCTTAAACCAATGTATGGCAAGGTCCTGTACGTAGAACCTAAATAATTCCTATTTCCAACTAATTAATGAAAACGTTATAGTAAATATATCTAAGTGCTTTCCCTAGTAAACAAAACACTTTCCCATTACTCATAACATGTTGATATCCAATGTTAGGTAGGAACCCCAAAAAAGTATAAACGTGTGTACGCAAAACAAAATGGAGTTTACATTTGACGTCACAACTCCTACGTCACAGTTTTGTGCGTAACAATAAAAAGATTTTCCCCAAATGATTTATAATAATATTAATCTATTTAGGAGTCATATTAAGGGCTTTAGCCTGCTTAATAAAATAATCTAAAGGTAGAAGACATTATATAAATATTTAATCTGAAATAATTCTCCTTAAAAAGTGTTTACTCAATTAATATCAAATTATTTTTTCACTCTAATCAGTGTAACACGCTCTTGTCCAAGAACGGTATGCAATATCATAACTATTAGATATTATTGATCAATGAAATGGTTTATGCAGTTAATATATTAAGATAAACACTAGAAGAAAACAATATAGACAATAGCAAAGGACAAGATGAATAGGACAAATGAAAACGTTCGCAGAAATCAAATAAAATAGAATGTAGAACAAAATTCGGATGTTGCAAAGGATGCAATAATATCTGCGAAGAGCAAAGTAACAAGACAAAAAACATGACTGTGTATAAATACAAAGGTGTAAAAAACTGAACTATAGCCAGATTGAGAAGGACGTAGGTTACAAACAATATGCATTATAAAAATAAGGTACNGATAAAAAATTACTACGAAAACAACAATAAAAACCTGACGAAACAGCCTAATGCGCTAAACAGATACTATTATAAGAAACAAGTAGCGATCAGACAAACTACAGCAAGGTTTCTAGCCTTGAACCGAATTATCGCTCAATTGAAACTTACAAACTAAATCCTATAGAAACGTCTGACAAGAGCCCGAATTAGTCTTCGAGATGAAACCTCGTTTGTCAGATCGACCTCCCTAACCGCCCACCGAAAAACATGGAACATTTAACATAAAATAGCATGAATGTGGACATATTAAAGGATCTACCCTCACATATAACGGTGGCACAAGTTGTACATAATAACCACAATTACTTACCTTGTAAGAACACACAAACATCCCGGCCCGCGCAACGCTATCGAAAAACTTCCATGTTGGGTCTCGGGTGCCGTTACATATATGAATCGCCTTTCATATACAAGTGGGAGTAAACCAGATATGTAGCTGTTCAACGTTGTATTGGCAGATGAAATCCAGCGTTGACCTTGACCTTAGATGACAGTTATTTTGAATCACCAAGTACACGATGATGTCGCCTTGAAAGCTCCCAAGATTTCAATAAGATTATTTTTTCATGGATATTCGTTCCCTTGAAACTTGTTCATAGCACACTGGCCCACCAGATGTAGAGTCTAGTAGATGTAGAGTCTACTTTATTCACTGTAGAAGTCGTTATGGACTATACTGCATACATGGTGCATGGGTTGTAGTAATATGGCGCGGTTAACAACTGTCAATATAGTTAATTTAACTGTTATCAACTTCAGTCGGGCTTATATATGGCCGACACAAATTCAACATATGAAATAAAAGGATGCAGTCTCAAGTACTGACCACAACTGGCAAAAGGATGTAAGTCGAGTCCATTTCTTGACGAAGACGCAGACAAATTTATTACAGGCGTTAGTACAAGTTCAAACGTAATATTCATAAGCATGCATCAACAACGTAGTAGATTACTTCTTGGATATGACAGTTCATATTTGTTCTCGTTCTTTCCAATTTCTATTAAATCATGAGCTTGATCAACATCTTATAATAAGGACCGACCCTTCAAGGACGGTGACAACCTTCGTGGTAATAATTTCTTCTTGGCTTTCTTGGAGCCTACACGCCACGAAGGGGCTTCTGAAGTAATCCATAAAAAATGCAATAGTAACCTTCAAAATATTCTGGGTACGTCTGGAACCCACTAGAAATACGACCTGTGGTTCGTATTGAGGTCCAGCCAGATCGAAACACGTCAGAAGGACTGACGAGAAAATATCATATAATTAATGTACACATATCGCCCTACCTTGGCCGATACAACTGTGCTCCTCTCCGGAGACTTTGAATACTTTATGAAGGCTTCCCAATATCTGGGCAAGCTTGAACAATAGTTCACAAAAAATACATGACCGACCCCGGTCATGGCCATCAGGTCTCTCTTACGTCATTGCTCTCTCCTTTCCTTTCCATCCCTTCGCGCACCGCGCTGCGCCTTTTTTCCCACTAATCTCCCCGACCGTGTGCAAATAATGAATTATATATATACTTACTCAAATGTGCCCCCACATTAAAATTACACGCGCCAAAAGGACGCAACTGTGTCTTTCATTCGTCAATCCCCACAGGTCATGACTAGACTTTTTATCTTCATCAATTTGTATCAGAATTCTTAGCTGTTTGACTGACTATTCGATCGTAGAACTGAGCTACTGCCAGGGAATCTATCTTTATCAGTAGAAATGTTCTTGTTCACAAAACATGTCTTCTACACTTCATCTAACTACTACACAGTTTCAAAGTCTTCACAAAAATGTTACTACTGTCTTTTCCGGCACAAAATCTCTATCTCTTACTTTGGTCGATACTAAAGAGTTAACTTCTTTACTACATACCAGTGGATCATTGGTACGACTCTTGACATGATCAGGAGCATCATCACTTAAGCTGTAACTTAAGAGCCCTAACTGTCGCTCATTCATTCATTCAATACCCTCCACTCCTAAGGAGCATAGGCCTTCAACAAACACAAGCCAAGTTTCTTGTCAATGAACTCTTTTAATCTCTCAAGAATGATCCTGTTTAATACATTTCCTGGCACTGATAGTAACATTACTCCTCTATAATTTGTGCACTCTTGTAAGTTTCCCTTCTTAGGCAGCTTAACCAGATATCCTTCCTTCCATTCTGCTAGTATCTCTTCCCTTTCCCAGTCTTTACCAAGTAATTTATATAACATCTCTGTAGCCGTGTCAATATCTGCTTTGATGGCCTCTGCTGGAATGCCATTTGGTCCATCCGCTTTTCAATCTCTTAGAAGCTTTATGGCTTTCTTTATTTCTTCCTTCATTGGTCTTTCACTAACTGTCCCTTTGCATTTCTTTATATATGGGACCCTACGTCACTATCCCACATGACCTCTATAACTCTACTCGCCCTGTTATGTCTTAATCCCTGAGTCATTTCCCTTAGACTGTTTCTATACACATTAAGTTCTCATCTTGATCCAGCGGTGACACACTCGACACCACATCTTCCTTCTCTTACCAAGACATTTTATCATGCTGCCTGTGACGTTTCACTTTCTCATCAACTCTTTCCTTGTCTAAATTTTGTTAACCTCTTCACATGTTCCTTTCTTGTCTCTAGAAATGAAACAATTTTTCTTAAGAATTTCCTCTCAGTCGTGTAATGGGAATGGTTTAAAAACTACTTTCTTTGTTCAGATTCAGAGGTCTATCGTTTATTCTGAATGGTTTCGCTTGGCATCTACATGAAGTGGGCAAGAGTTAGAGCACACAACAATGGACAAGCTACACAAAGAAAATAGCCTGCGCCTAGGCAATAAATATTTTCTCCCTCTCTCCCTCACCCGGCATACAAATTTTGCTAATGCAGACCTAGATATCAGCAAGAGAAGTTAAATGAAGAAACTGAATCCTCCTGCAACCAGGAAACTACGCAAAACTGTGTATGGAATCCTGAAGAGATCACAAACAGGTCAAGCCCACCCCTCCCATCGGGAGGTAAGCAGAAAATAATATAAGGAGGACAATTTTAAGGCATTCTCTCTTTCTCTGTCAAACGAAGCAGAGGCTGATAGCTAATGGGCCCCAACAGAGGGAAATATCTTTGCTAAATCCATACTGAGTCATTCGAGCAAGTAAGTAGATATAATACTGTTCATATTATTACTTGAATTATATTCATACATTTGGTTTGGTTTGGTTTTAAAAACCGTCTTCATTGCACACGGACTATTCCATCAGTGCTCTGATCTCCCCCCCTTAGATCACACAAGGAAGATCTCAGCACAGAGCACAAACTCCATAGCACCGGCAAGAATCCCAGTGTGTGTATATAGGAATCTTACTTACTTACTTAGTCGTTCCCCTTCTATAGTGAGGTGTAGAGGTTTGGAAAAGAGAGCGCCAGACTATCCCATCGACTGTCTTCCTCCTGGCCTGGTTCCATTCTAGTCCTCGGTCCTTCAAAGATTGTCTAATGTTGTCCTCCCAGCGGACTCTGGGGGTCTGGATCCCTGGCTCTTTGTTTCCCATGCTTGTTGTGGGAGCCGATCTTCTCCCATTCTGCAGACATGGCCAAACCATCTTAGTTGGGACTGTTCTACTTGGGTCTGCAGGGGGTGGGAATTTAGGCCTTGATGTATCGTCTGGTTGCGGACCATGTCTCTTTATAGGAATCACACATTCTATAAATATTTTTGTTGTGGGTAGGTTTCTAATTTTTAAATTTTGCCAGGGCAGCGGCCTGATAGGCCTACTCTTTACGATCTCCAACTGCCGTGGCATTTTTAACATGCGCAACTTGCACACAGGACCTCCTATTTTTTCGCCCTTATCCGAGAAGGCTAGGTATCCGATCTCACTACCCAGGAGACCAGGGGGGAGTATGCCATCATTAGGACCACTGGCTGAGAAAAACAATTTTTCATAAATTATTTTCCCTCAACTGGGAATCGAACCCGATACCTCTAGAACTCGAGGATTCATGTTTATCTACAGCATACTACTTCAGTATTTAGATAACCTTCTAGATGGATTTTCATTTGAGAGACAGTACACCAATACCTCGCTCTTTCGACAGGTTAGGGACCAGAGCTATGACGAAAGTCGAAAATCGACGAAAGTCGAAGCATAGACTTTATTTAGCTTACAAATGCATTAGGGCCGCCAAAAAATGAAAATAATTAACTATATAACACTTGCGAATGCGTGCAACACCTAGATAAACAGAAATAAACATAAGAGTAAAGAAAATACAGTAATAAATAAAAAATACGTAAATAGCATCTTACCTTAAAATCATTCTTGAGCAAGTAGACGATGAATATATACAGTATGTACAGTTTTGAATGTTGGTAATTTAGGGGGATTCTAGACTTAGAAAAACCAGATGGAGAAAATTGAGGTGGCTCATCTTCAGAACTGGAGGATTTCAATCTAATTCTTTTAGGAGAAGGGCACTTTGAAGGAGATCTAACTGGGGCTGGGGCTGATGTTGATGGCTCGGAATCTGAAGGGTTAGAGGGAGGGGTGACTGAAGTTGGTTGTGGCGGTTGCGTCTTGAAAAAAGGAGAGCAAAGACGTTTACCTCATTGATGTCTTCTTCTTTTCCCTAAGAAGTTCTCTGTAACAGGCTATTTGGTGTTCTAGCCCACTATTTACTTTTGAACTTCTGTCGAAATTTATTCTACGTTGAAGATCTGCTGCTCTGTGTAGCCAATTTCTTCTATAATTGTTTCAAGCTTCACTTGAAAAGCTCCTGCAGCTGCGGTATCTGCGCTAGCTGATTCTCCCTTCACTGCTATATTATGCAAATTTGACCTTTTCTTAAATTTCTCAAACCAGCCCCTGCTAGCTCCAAATGTCTCTTCAGCTGATGTCTCTCCTTGTTCAGCCTTCATTGCATTAAATAAAGTTTGTGCTTTAGCCTGGATAAGATCTTGGCTTAGAGGAATGTTGTAGCTGACTTGGTCTTCAATCCACACATTTAACACTTTCTCCATCTCACCAATTAAATTGTGCCGCTTTCTAATAAGTTTGGTATGCACTGGCATAGCGTTTTTAATTTCCTCTAACACTTTAGCTCTGTTCTTTACAATTGTGCTAACTGTAGTGCTTGGTACACCTAGCCTGCGGCCTATTTCAGCATTTGAGATGCCTTGTTCATTAAGCTTGATTAGCTTAAGCTTTTCTTGCAAACTGAGAACCTTATGGGTTCTTTTAACTTTTTCACTACACTTAGGACCCATTATGAATATATTAAAGCAGAAAAATAAGTAGTACTGTATAAGGCCTAATCACACAAAAAAGTACAGTATGAAAACTGTACACGTGTCGTATAATCACGATATGAACACTGTCATTAGACTGTTATCACTAAAATAACTATGAACTGTTTACAGTATAATCACAAAAATAATATAGTATGAATAGTTTTGTTATTTTAATCACAAAAATAAGTAGTATTAATATGTTTAATGATAAATATAAGAGATTCAATGCGGACAACTTAAAAAAAACAGTGCACACCAAACGATTTCTGTTCAAAGACTGAACGATGAAAGAATCAAGATGATGCGCAGTTGTGACCAAATGCGACGAAAGAGCGAAGCGAGCGACGAAATTTGGAAACGTGGTTAGAATTGAAAACCGACGAAAGAGCGAAGCGACGAAAGTCGAAGCGACGAAAGTCGAGGTATTGGTGTAATTGTTATTTGAATATATACACGCTATTCAACTATTTCTAATGTATTATTCCACTGACAGCCATAACTAACCACTGATCTTCTTTCCACCTCATGGCAGAAATAAGACAGGATTAAATAGTTATGATGTCTATTATAATACTTGATAATCTGCAGTAATGACCCCGTGCTCCAAAAGAGCAGAAAGTATAATAGTAATACTTCTACTTTCTATTTCTTATAATGTTCCATCTTCTACTTTCTATCTCTTATAATGTTCCATGGTTCTTTGTCAAGACTTTATAAACTTGATAAGTGTGTTCTCAATCACTTGTCGTATCCCTTTGTCTCATATAGGACAGGAGTGTTTGGCTCTATGAAATATCCTTTACATGTCTTAATGGCACTGCTATGCATATGCCATGTTCTATGATTGAAGATCTATCTTACTATCAGTTTATATATGTCAGACTTCTGACAGAGTCTATGAATATAAGAATGTATACAACTTATGTAGCCATTTTTATGAATGTACTTTTTATTGACAAACTGTAAGCCAGTGGTTCTCATGCCTAAGAGACCATGAATACCTACCTACAAAAGGATTTACTGCTTAAGTGGCAAAATGTAAATTAGTGGTTCTCAAACTTTTGTTGACAATGACCCCTAATGGTTTTACTGCTCTACTGGCATGATGTACTCCAGTGGTTCTCAAACTTTTGATGACCACAGCCCAAAACTTCACAGTTGGTGAAGCTAACAGCCCATAGATTGCAAATCACTGCTGTAACCAAGCATACAGCCAGATATAGGTGGGGTTCCACCACGTACACTTATAACATCAGTTAAGACAGAGCATTTCATAGATAACAGATAACACCAAGCTATTTTAGTTCAAGCTATTTTAGTTATGGATGGTTTCATTAGATTTCTGATGGATGCTTGTTGTCCAGCAGACATAGGAGATGATTTCTCTTGAAACACCATTAATGGGACTTCAACTGTTTGATCATCCAGTCCAACGAGGTTACCATACCAGGTGACTCTAACGTGAGTAATATCCAGTAATCGGAAGAGGTATTCAGGAGGGCTGACTTACTCCATCCAACTTGGTGATGTGAACTGAGTCCAGGGAAGCAAACTCTGCCACCCTCTGAAACCACAGAATTGTATTACTGTACCTAAGTGCTGTGGCAGACAAAACCAATTAAGCCACCAAGAGAGTCAGAACAACAATCATCTCAGCAGCTACCACAGTCCTTGCAGAGATGAATATAATACTTATGCAGCAAACATCCACAGAAAAGCTCATCTGATTCAAGTGATGACCATTTTTTTTTTAAAAGAACACTATATTTTTTCTTTTGTATGTTCTGAGAGTCTATCCTCATTTTTTAAAATTCAACATAACAGAGTTGAATTCTCTTTGAATTAAGGATTTCTATTAGACTATTTCCAGAAGAGAGGCAGTTCCTTCTAACTCGCAGTCTATCATACAGATATCATTTTTTTATTCTTTCATTAATTTTATCTGTCACTCTCCTCCAAAGAATCCACCACAATGCCCCAGTCTTCCTTTCCAACAATCACAACCACTCTATATATCACCACACAACAGCAACTGAACACTTGTAAATTCTTTAACTTGGCACTGGCTGCACAAGAGTGATAAGCCCAGCAGCCCTACTTCAACAACAGTATCTGTAATATGACACACAACATACCTGATGTACATAAAGCCCAAGCCACGAATGTAACAGGAGTCGCAGTGAGTAATTAAGTTGTTCACTTGTTTCTTTGTGAGTCTGAGAGTGAACAGCTTGAAAAGGAGGCAGAATGCACTTGAAACGATCCCTCCAGCTCCCACACCACGAACCTGAAAAACAAAGATTTACAAAGTCTACATTAGTAAATCAGATTTTTTTTTTTAAACAGAAACAATTATTCAAAAACCTCACCAAAGAAACTCACATTTTATTCACACTAAATATCACACAGTTCATATGAAAAACAAAAAAACGTAAACAATAACAAAGAGCACAAAACATTATGGTTTTAGACACCAAGCATTCAACTGAAAAATAAAGCTCAAAAAAAGCATTCTAAGAAAGAAAAATATTCATCCTGACCTCCCAAGGAAGGTCAAACTCTCAAACTGCAGGGGAGATAAAAAGGAAGAATGAAAAAAGGAATTATGTAGCCTTCTGTAATACATTTATATCACAAATACTTAATTTATTAGAAGCAATTAGAAAGTTACAGGAATGGCGTGTGCAGAAACATTGGCATGTTTGTAGATGTAGTGGATTTTGATGGTATTGTATGGTTGTGATGTTACCTAGTGTAATGTATGAGGTCAGCTGTGAAGGCTCCTGAGATAAATGTAGATGTGAATTACAGAAGGCCCTTCTTACTACCACTTACGACCTCAAACATATTTTTTTTCCTCTACTAATATGAATGTAGCTACGTTAAAAGTCTAGGGTACTGAAATGTAATGTGTTGTAGTAGAATACCCACACACACACAGATATTTAATAAGTCTAATAATAATAATAATACAATTTATAACACACTGAACGAACTCAGGCTGTTTTAGTTTTAAATATTAAATCTTTTGTTAAATTTATTTGTTCTGAACCAATGTTTGTTGGTCAGAACATATGAAATATTATGGAGTTATAAATGGAATGCATAATTATATGACATAATAAAATGGATGTGTGCACATAAGTATTTTAAAAGACTGGTTAATATTTATTATATTAGATTGTCCCAGGAGAACTATTACTGAATGTACTGTTGGGGTGGTATCATCACGCCCAATCTGTGACTACCAAAACATTGGCCATTGACTTATGGGATGAATACATGGTTTATTTTCCCACAATGGTATGTCTTTATTAAATGGTGAATTAGTTGGTGAATTAGTTGGTGAATTTCCAGCAGGCCAGAATCTCACGTATCTCGACTGCGTCGATCTTGTACAGGAGTCTGGTGGCCCCTCCTCTCCGTTGCTGGAGTACAATATTCGGCTGCTCTGACACAATGTTAGACTGCACTGGTCCACGCTTGTGTATTTCACAACAGCATTTGGCACCTCTTCGGTGCCAAACAGAAACTCACAATTCTGAAATAAAAGTTTTGTGGCATGGGTCAGAACTCTACCTACTGAGCCACTTCTGCACACAACACTACACAACAACACCACACAGACTGGGTCAGATCTCTCTGACCACACAGTACATCTTACCCAGTTGTTTTCATATAGTACTAGTTCCCCAAGACTGCATTGCATCTGAGATATGTTCAATAGTTTCCTTTTGTTCAATAAGATAGGTGATATGTTCCCACCAATCTCAACAATATATCCGCCTTCCATAGTCTTAGTTAGGCGTCCATATTTTTTTTTTTTGTCTCTAGACCCTGAACTTGGGCTGGGGACCTAGAGCGAACACTTACTTGTCGTAATCATTTTATGATATGGCAGTATCAATCACTCGAAATATTAAAATATACAAAAGAAATGCTTTCATTCTTACCAGAATTCAGAATTGAGAACACAGTTAATATCTAGCAAAACTCAGCTGAGCTGCTGGCTATCTGATGGCGTCCCACTAAATGTATAGAAATACTTCTGGAAACAACACCACAGGCAATAAACCACTGTGTCTCTGGACAGTCTTGTAACGAATGGCAAAAATGCGCTTCTCTGTCCCGCTAATATTATTTCATTCATCCAATCACAGACTCTCCCCCCCCCCCACTTTTCAAATCTACAACCAAAAGTCAATTTTAGTCAGCTCTCAGTCAAGTATGTATTATTGTCTGTTGGTCCGTCTGTCTCTACTTGTTTTTTCATTAAAAACACGCTTGGTTCTTGGGCCAACTCCATGCAATACCCTACACACTTCTGCCTCCGAAGTTATTTTTAGCTACAATTCTCCACCTTGCCCCTCTCTTTAATTACAGCTCGATTTTTGCATTTGCGTGCCTCAAGGATGCAAATTTGAAACTTTAGTGAAATTTTTTTAACAGTGCAGTCGCTAGTCTGATATGAACAACACAGTCTTTTGTCAATATCTTCCTTGTTATCTATCCGTCTGTATAATTTAAAGTATATTAATTCTCTGCTCAAGATGGGCTATCAAACTAGCTAGGTTTTATATTCCTTACATTATTATTAAGAAAAAGTTACTTTTTCAAGGTTAGTTTTTTTTTTGAAATTTGTTTGCGAGCCTTCCCCCGCTGAATTCAAATAACAACCAAGTATCGCAAAACGTCCAAGAAATGACTGTTTCGAATACGATCCAAGGTCCCTTTCTTGTCCATTTCCTTACATTGTGTCAACTAGTGACGTGAATTTTTTTTCTTTTACTACCAATTGCGTCTTTTAGCCTTGCTATATTCAAACACGTGTTCAGTCATATTTTTCCTTTTGTGTTCTCCGTTTCTCTTCCGTCTGCAAAGGGTAAACCGTTTCGTCTGCACGTCTAACTAGATAGTTTTAAATGGCGGTGGGAAATTCGGGCGTGGGCGATCATGTCTCCTAGTATCTTACGCATTATTTTTTATCCCTACATTTTATCCTTATCTTTGGAGATATTTTAACGTTGTATCATGGTAAATTCATCACAGTAGATGACATAACCATATGCAAAAATATATGCACATGGTGCTACAGTAAGATAATCACAAGAAACACAGAGATATTGCCGATTTTTTTTTTTTTTAACCACCACCCTAGATATGCAGTTGTGTGACACATCATCAGAAAATCAGGTTTGTTGTAAAAAAGTTTCTATTTTTTTTTTTCTTCAACTCATTCCACCCTGTTGCGACTAAATCACCATTACTCATTCCGTACTGATGCGATATAAAAGCGAAAAACGCGACTGGCCCTTTTAGTAAGTGTCTAGCAACGGAACTCTCATATTGAGCGATATCCGGCGAGAACTAGAAAAAACTAGAGTTTCACTTCAGGTATGTTGAAAACCGGATGATTTTATGTAGTTTCATTCTGATTATATAGCCGTTTGAAGTCAGGCCAGTGTGTGCCGTGTGTTTAGGCCTTTTTTATGAATGGCGACATAAATCGACCGGTCCTTTTAGTAAGCGTCTAGTAATGGAACTCTCGTATCGAGCGATATCCGGCAAGAACTAGAAAAAACTAGAGAGGTTCATTTCAGATACGTTGAAAACCGGATGTTTTTATGTGGTTCCGTTCTGATTATATAGCCGTTTGAAGTGAGACCAGTGTGTGCGGTGTGTTGTGGCTTTTTTAATCAACAATCCACGGCAGAATGGCCTTTCAATTTCTTCAGTAATTGATTGATAATGATAGCAACCAAGAGGACGAGTCCGATGTTGACTTCGACGATGATGCAGTGGATTTATTTGATGAAACAGTGAAACTAGTGACAGCATTGGTGAAACAAAAGTAGACCTGGAGTGGTCTGACACGCAGAACACTGTCAGTGACAAAATGTGTGCATTCTCTGAAACACAAGGCGCCCTTCATAATCAGGATCCAAATAGCTCACCTTTTGACTATTTTAGCCTCTTCTTTCCAGTTACAATAATCAAACTATTTGTGGAACAGGCAAACAAATATGCTGTGCAGCAGCAGGAAACTAAAGGTGTGCGAGACTCCTACTGGAAATCAGTTTTTTTTATTTTTCTAAAAAATAAATTACCAATAAAGTCATATAAATGTATACATTTCTTGAAAGTTCGTTCATTTTTCTTTTTAACATTTTTTATTTCATTGAAATTGGTGAATATTTGCATGCTCAAATATGCTTTTAAAGATTACACGTCATTTGGTAAACAGTTACGTCCCCTTGGTTAGGGTTGGGGAACAATAATGTGCCAGACCTCCAAGGTGGAATGAGTTAATTACGTGCTATGAAAATAGCAAAATTATGATTTTTGGTGTTATATATGCATCAGGGGAGCATCGACTGCAAGAGTGCATCGACCCGAAGAGTGCTTGCCTCTTGGTGAAAAGTTACTGGGTTTTTTTTTCAAAACCTGGTAGGATCATCCTCCAGTCTTCCAAGCTGGTAAATGGGTACCTGGCTCATTTATGAGTTAGGGAAGGCAAAGACAGCAAGGAAGGGAACCCATCAGCCCATCTCATAAAGCAGAGACCTTGTATAATGAAGTCTCTAACACTTAACCCCCCCCCGGCAGCATCTGCTATGGGACCTGGTTTTATGTCCACCAAATTCTTGCCAGTTCAGATAGGACGTCAGCAGGCCAAACAGCAAGACCACTGATGATAGCATGGATAACAAATGATGACACAACATGTGTAATTTCAACTGTTCAGTGAAATTCTTTGTCAGTCTACTCCCTAGGATATGGAGAATAAAAATGGGCCTACAAGAATTTCACTGGTAAAAGAGGCCTAGATTGTGACAAAACAAACAAGCAGGGATGGAGATGAACTGTCCTTGAGAAAAAGAATCCAATGGGCAGACTTATACTGTTGAAGCAGCTGTTTCAGCAGCATCCAGACTTTTGTCCTTCAATTCAGTACCACATACACGTATTAGTAGTTTGCTAAAATTTCTGTGTAGAGTTAGCTGGAAGCAGAAAGGCTCGTATGTTTACAATATTGGAAAGTCAAAGCGATGGTGATGGACAGTTTCAGAAGCCTGTCTGGTGAGCTGTAATACCAGTCGGAGACTGCTTCCACTCAACTAATGGGTTAAGTTGCGTAGGCATCCCGATCTTCAGGAGCGCGGAATTTTAAGCTCTGTCTTCAAAATACAGCGTACCGCAGGAAGTGGGTGTCCGATGGATGGGACTACTGTATGTCATGTTTATATCAGTGTACTCTATTGTATCAGTGCGCAGAAATGTTACGGTCAAGCGAACGATTGGTAGGGTAACTATGAAGATCAACGAAAAGTGTAAGGGCTGAGCCCAGAAGATTATGAATGGACAATATGAGAAATCTGATACAATAGGTTTTTTTAAATTGCTTTTACGTGCCATGCTGTTTTGCAGCACCGCATCATGTATGTGTGCTGTTAGTTATTTTTTTCCAGCCCCCTAAGATACAACTATACACATCATTTTGCCTGATAATGACATTACAAACCCATATATTAAATACCATCGTGTATATTCTCATCTAGAAGTTGTGCAGTATTTTTAACACAGCATATTACATAAACTTCCTTTTTGCTATTTACAGTGAGAGAAAAAAAACAACCCGTCATCGCATTGGTAACCATGCATACAGCCATTTTTGTTTACGATCCTAGTCACATCCCTACCATGTCTCCACCTCATCTCCTTCCACACCAGCTAACTTGAAAGTTGTGGGAACCGCGATCAACGCTCTTTTGCAACAAAATGTGCAGGAGGCAGGGCTCAGCCTCTGTTTAGCCACACTTCTGCCCATATACAATGCTAACCTGGTTTAATCACCCATTTATAGTAGTAAAAGGGGAACAATCATGTTTACTTAAAATGAAATGAAGAAAGAAACAATTCAGGCTACAGTTAATTTACTAGCTGGGAAGCTCTGTTACCATAGTATTCAAAGTACAAAATAAGTTATAAAGGTATTTGCAACTACATATAATTTCAAGACATTTAACACGTGATAAATTGTATACTTACCCCACCACACATGCCTGTTTGTCCTGCTGTTTTCCTGCTACCCTTCTCCCATGGTTCCAAATGTCCCACCTATAATTAAAATTGGAATAACAATGTGCTGAAAATGTCAACTTGTCAATTGCTAATCAACATGTTAAATCTCATAATCCAAACAAATAGTTATGTAGTGTCTGCAAACTAATACCAAATACATTTATAATCTTTACAAATGGTAACATTGTGTCCATCGGGTCATAAAGAAGATAAGTGACTTAACAATAATTTATAAAATCACAAAAGAATTTAAACTCAAGTAATAAATATTAAATACAGGATATTCATCAAGGGAAATCAGTTCCAATTTAATTATTTTTGATACTTCAGACAATCGTGTAACTTTTCTTTAATGAACACATGATATTTTATTTTTGCCTGGATATCACAATTCTCAAATTTCCTGCTTTAGCAGTTAACTGAAATCATGAGTTTAGTCAGCTCCAACAGAAAGATATACAGTGCAGTCCACTGAACTTAAATCAAATTTCGCTTAAGTAGAAGCATTTCTGAAATGTCTTCTTCAGCTTTGTTAAAACTAACTTTAGTTAGGTAGAATTCTGATAACTAGAATTTAAAGATAAGTCGAAGTTATTTTTCTGTCCCAACTCAAATTTGGACCTGCATAAGTAGAAGCTCTGTCTTCATCGCCTATGTTACAGTACTGCATGGCTATACATAATGTTTTCTTGAACAAGCGATAACCGATTATTAAACATCCGAGCTTCCATCAGTAGATTGCAATGCTAACATTCATTAAATCAGCAAGCACATAATCATCAGGCTGACTGAGCAAACACTGGTTTACCTAGATTTGTGAAAAAAGGTCTTGCCTTAAACTCTGACAGTAACGGGACTATGTTTTTAGATCTGAAGATAAACAAAGAGTGAGACCCAAGGCATGTGAATAGTAAATAATAAACAGAAACCAGTATTTAGCAGGCACTCGTAAGAAAGAAGGAAGGAAGACAGAGATAACAGAAAAGTCTCTAGGTCAGGGCAAGTAACTCTTACATCAGCTTACTTGTCCTGCAGTAGTTATTGCTTTAGGAATCCATGTAGGAACCACTAACAGAGCACGCAAAAATACTAAGCCAATACGTGATTTGAATGTTTTTACTCTTGCTACTACAGGTCCATCTGCCATCAATGGTACCTATACCTTGTTGCGGTATGGCAGCTTGCGTACCCTGACAATCCCCAGAGCTATGCCAGTGGGAGTTTTACTCCTGGTAGGTTCAACCAAGCTGGACTGGTCTGTGTGGGTAGGGGTCAGACAAAAGCTGGTACCCTGGTCCTCCAGGTTGGGGGTTTTAGCATAGGGCTGACACCCCTGTCTATGTAAAAAAAAATAATGAAGTTACGGAAACAACATCAAATGAACAAACTTTGCTGCGGGATGGACATTCGGAGTCTGTGGCTCGTATGACTGTCAGTGGTGAAAGCCGAAAGGAAGCCACTGACATGAAAACGGATGTCCTGACCGCAAAACAGGATACAAGAATAGGATTTTGGAATGTCAGGACAATGTACGAGACAGGTAAACTAAGACAGGTCACGGCAGAAATGAGAAACTATAGGTTACACATCCTGGGGATAAGCGAGAGCAGATGGACAGGGGCAGGAAAAGTTAAAACAGCAACAGGAGAAACAGTACTTTACTCTGGCAGAGAGGATGGACAGCACAGTGAAGGCATAGCCATTATTCTACAGAAAGGGATAGAAAGGACATTACTGGAATGGAAACCCATCAACAACAGACTGATACGATTGAGATTGAGAGGGAGATTCACCAACACTACAATAATACAATGCTACGCACCAACGAATGATAGCGATGAGGAGGTCAAGGATGAATTCTATCAACAACTGCAGAAAGAAATGGAGGACACACCTAGATATGATCTTGTTATAGTAATGGGAGACCTCAATGCGAAAGTTGGTACACACAATACATATAATGAAAGAACAATGGGGAAATGCGGCAGCGGAATAGCAAACGAAAATGGGGATAAGCTAATACGTTTCTGTAGCATTAACAACCTGGTCATTGGAGGAACACTTTTCCCACATAAGGAAATTCACAAGTTAACATGGGAATCACCAAATGGTCGGGACAGAAACCAGATAGACCACATCATGGTTAACGGTAGATGGAGACATGCATTACAAGATGTGAAGGTAAGAAGAGGTGCAGATGTGGGAAGCGATCACCATTTAGTAGTTGCAAAACTGAAAGTGAAACTAAGAAGGGCTGGACCAACTGTAACTACACAGAAAAGGTTTGACATCAGCAAATTGAAGGACCCCCTTACCAGAAAAGCTTTTGCGGCCGACATTAAGAAACGATATCAATTTGCCAAAAGCCAGGAAAAGACATTGACTGATGATATAGACCAGAATTTTAACACCATTTCAACAATATATAAGGAAAGTAGTAAATCATGCTTAGGATTCCAGGAAAGGAAGAAGCAAGACTGGATAACACCAGAAACACTAAACACCATAAAGATGAGAAAGGAAATGAAAAGAAAGAAAACAGAAGCGAAGTCCCCCAGGTTAAAGCAACTATATAGCGAACAGTACAGTCAACTGGACAGGGAAGTTAAACGCCAAACCCGAGCCAACAAAAGGAATTTCCTAGACGATCTTGCAAAACAGGCAGAAGAGGCAGCACTGAGAAATGAACAAAGCACAGTATACAAAATAAACTAAATTCATCAGCGGAAAACAAGGTGCAAACAATATTACATTAGTAAGAGATAAGCAAGGAAATCTCATCAAGACAGCAGAGGGACAGGAAACAAGATGGGCAGAGCACTTCAGAGAAACTCTGAACAAGGAAATACCAGAGACACAATTGAATGTTTCTGAGGCTGAAAACGATCTAGATGTAAATACAGACATTCCACGAAAAGAAGAAATCATCACAGCAATCAAAGGGTTAAAGAACGGTAAAGCTCCGGGCCATGATAACTTAAATGCAGAGCTATTTAAGACAGACCCTGAGCTAGCAGCAGAACTATTAGAACCAATATTTGCACAAGTGTGGAAAACGGGGACAACACCATCAGAGTGGAACAAAGGAATAATTGTCAAATTGCCCAAGAAGGGAGATCTTGCAGACTGCAATAATTGGAGAGGAATCACTCTTCTCTCAGTTCCCAGCAAAATACTAGGCAGGATAATTATACAGAGAATTTCAAAGGCAGTAGACTACAAACTGAGGAAAGAACAAGCAGGATTTAGAAAGAACAGAAGATGTGTAGACCATATATTCACTCTCAGGAACATTATAGAGCAGTGCTCAGAATGGCTGATAAAGTCTGAAATCTTGAGTGTATACAACGGTGATAAATTATATCCCTCTTGATGTGATTAGACTGATTGTAGTACATGCGCCCACACAGAGCAGATGATAAATAGGTTAGCTCTGTATTGTCCCTGTGTATAAAGTCTGTAGTGAGTGGTATGAAGGGTACAGTCACTCACCCTGTACTGTCAAGCATAGATCAACGAATCAGACTAGTGTTCATTTCCAATTGACAGCACATCATTTATTTACACAGCAACATCAATCCGATACGATACACTACACAGGTACAACAGGATACACAAAAATCAATAATCAATTGCGCAGAATGTTACAGCTGTTCAGTATGATGTAAACCCTGTTTACATCGCAGTTCTAATGTTACATCAGTAAATTCACCAGAACGACTGCTGACACTGCAGTTACAAAAACGCCACCCAGGCTTAGATCTATATATATTCGCAGTTCTAATGTTCCACCAGAACGACTGCTGACACTGCAGTTACAAAACGCCACCCAGGCTTAAATCTATATATGCTCAAAAGACTGTCCGCTCTGTAGTCTATAAGTAATCTGGCCTACACAACTCCTGGCCTTATAATCTCCAGAAACTCTCCCTCCAAAAGGAACAATGGCCTTACTATCTCCTAGCGCCGTTCCTGCACAATAGAAATCTATCAGGGAGGTAAATATGATCCAAAACATCGGCCTGTATACACCAAGGCCTCAGAACATGTCCTTAACATAAAGTACACCTTATCTTCTCTTATCTCATCTTATCTCATCTTATCTGCAGATTTATCACATCTTATCTGCCGATAAACACATCTAAATAGGCAAGTACTAGTACACCTCGAAAAATGGCCAAATATCGTTCCCTTACACTACCCTTGGGAACACACACAAGATACTAGGCTGACTCCAGTCAACCGCCCAACTTAGACTCCCACGGGATGACACATCTCCCGCACAAACAGCCACCGGACTCGGCTGTTCACGGACTCCCCGTGAGCTATTCACAGCCGGCCGAAACCAGTACAGAATAACTACATGACCAGCGCTCACACGCTTTCTGTACACACTGTTTTCTTTTTTAACATATAAATGTTTTAAACAACTCACAATTAAACCAGCTAACAAGTGCGACAACCCTGAATTCACACTGTATAATCAGTATAGTACGTATCATTCCCCTTTGACCTTAACAGTTACCACCCGGTCCGGAGAAAAAAATGATTTATCATTTTTTTGAAAAAACTACATCAATGAAAAAATAAGGGGTCAGCTAAGCTCTAATATATGCTTACAACAATAGCCTTATGATAAGGTCAAAATAATACATCGCCAAATAATAAAGCAAGCGTACAATAAACAAATTACCCATAATAATCTGCTAAATACACCGAAATAATCATTTACAAACAAAGTTAAGTATTATTACTGTAGACCAAACATGACACAATAAATAGAAAGTAAAGTCAAGATCAAACAAAAGAAGCATGATCAGCACAGAAAATCAACAAAGAAATCGAAATAGGAAGAAAAGATCCATAATACCTAATAGTAATAATTGAGCTAATCAATTCCTGCATGAAATACATAGAACTGTCACTAATAATTACATATACTAATCCATATTACAATACGTAA
>JAMPIV010019343.1:0-114606 GCA_024509875.1 Oreohelix idahoensis
GGTGAAACCTTGCGACCACGATAAACTCCTAGTTAAGATTGCGTCACTAAAAGCTCAGATGCCATGAGAGAATTTACCTGTGAGTACATCAGAGCACCCACAACCCACCACTCACAATTCAGTAACGTGAGCAATGGCGATAAATCTCCTACGATCTAGAACATGTGATGACATCCATAAAAGCCAGAGACTTATACCCAAACGCCTCTTTCACCCAGGCATTTTGGAACGAGTGCATCTTAATGGCGAGTGAGATGGCGTCCGCCTCGAATTGTAGAGGTACCGGTTCTATTCCCAGTAGAGGGAATAGGCTACAATTTATGGACATTTTTGTTTTCAGAACAAGTTGTCCTAATCATGTCATAGTCCTTCCTGGTCTCATGGGTAGCGAGATCTGATGCCTAGCTTTCTTGATCAGGGCGAACAAGTATAAGGTCTGGACTCGTATAACGAAGGGAAACCCGAGGCCTGTAAACAGTAAATAAATATTAGACAAACATAAAGGTATGTTTTCAGGCACTCGTAAGAAATAAAGAAGTAGAACACTAGACAAAATTGTTTGTCTAATAAGGTCTGAACTACAAATTGTTCACGTTATAAATCTCACAGTAATAGGAAATCGTCAAGAGTATGCCATAAGGCCGCTGCCCTGACAACATTAAAAAAAATTAGAAACCTACCCACCAAATATGTTTAAAGAATGTTTGATTCCTACATACACACATTGGGATTCTCGCTGGTGCTACGGAGTTTGTGCACTGTGCTGAGATCATCCTTGAGTGATCTAAGGGAGAAGATCAGAGCAAAGATGGAGTCGTCCGTGTGCAATGAAGATAGTCCTTAAAAATTAAACCAAATCCAAACGAAATTCTTTAAATGATCTACACATCTGCTATGTGAGTGATTGTTGCTTGTATAAAAACTTATCACAACCAGCCCCACATCTGCGATGTGAGTGATTGTTGCTTGTATAAAAACTTATCACAACCAGCCCCACATCTGCTATGTGAGTGATTGTTGCTTGTATAAAAACTTATCACAACTAGCCCCACATCTGCTATGTGAGTGATTGTTGCTTGTATAAAAACTTATCACAACTAGCCCCACATCTGCTATGTGAGTGATTGTTTGCGTGTATCAAAATTTATCACAACCAGCCCCCACATCTGCTATGTGAGTGATTGTTGCCTTGTATAAAAAATTATCACAACTAGCCCCACATCTGCTATGTGAGTTGATTGTTGCTTGTTATAAAAACTTATCACAACTAGCCCCACATCTGCTATGTGAGTGATTGTTGCTTGTATAAAAACTTATCACAAACTAGCCCCACATTGCTATGTGAGTGATTGTTGCTTGTATAAAAACTTATCACAACTAGCCCACATTGCTATGTGAGTGAATTGTTGCTTTGTATAAAAACTTATCATAACCAGCCCACCCACATCTGCTATGTGATTGATTGTTGCTTGTATAAAAATTATTACCATAACTAGCCCCCAAAATTGTTGCTTGTATAAATACTTATCACAATTAGCACCACATCTGCTATGTGAGTGATTGTTGCTTGTATAAAAACTTATCACAACTAGCCCCACATCTGCTATGTGAGTGATTGTTGCTTGTATAAAAACTTATCACAATTAGCCCCACATCTGCTATGTGAAGGATTGTTGCTTGTATAAAAACTTATCACAACTAGCCCCACATCTGCTCTGTGAGTGATTGTTGCTTGTATAAAATCTTATCACAACTAGCCCCACATCTGCTATGTGAGTGATTGTTGCTTGTATAAAAACTTATCACAACTGGCTCCACATCTGCTATGTGAGTGATTGTTGCTTGTATAAAAACTTATCACAACTAGCCCACATCTACTATGTGAGTGATTGTTGCTTGTATAAAAACGTATCACAACTATCCCCACATCTGCTATGTGAGTGATTGTCGCTTGTATAAAAACTTATCACAACCAACCCCACAGCCAAAAGATGATAACAGTGATCAGATTGATTGTTTGATCTATTACAAAGATAAAGCCACTCACGTGTCAAAGATTGCCATAGGGAATTGAAGTGTTAGAAGCTTCACCATGAAAGGTTCAGCTTTTATCAAGTTAGGTGAACCGTTCACTTCCTCGATGCCTTTTTTCCCTAGCTCAGAAGCACAGTCGAGTGTCCATTTACAGCTGGGTAAACTTGAATTTGCCACCGTCAGGATTTAGCCCCAAATCCAGGTAGTTATGCCTCAGAGGAAAGCGCTCTGACTGCTTGGCCAGTCGAACACTCACTTTATCTAATTGTTTAATATAAATGTATCATATTTTAGTGCTATTCATCATTATGATCGGGAACAAACTATCATTGTAGAACACAGTTTCTTGGGAAAAGAGATTTGCTATACCAATTAACTCTTGAAGTTACATAGGCCTAAGTTTTCTATAATCTATAGACTATGTGACATAATAGCCATCTCAAGAACTGAAGTCAGACGACAATAACGTTGATATATGGATAAAATGGAACGAATGAATACGACTAACGTCACAAACAGATTAATTAATGTGTCATAAAGAAAACAATACATAACAACATTTTTAGGAAAGAAATTAAAAAAAAAAATTATTAGAATGCATTCAAATGAATTAGTCAACAAACAGTATTATTCTTGGTACATTTTCTAAAAGAGACACCTCTCATATCATTTTAGACTCCAGTTTGTTTGTTTGTTTTCTTGCTCGGGATTAGATTAAGAACTCGTCGCTTTCTCTTCATTCCACAACTTTGTTTCTCACTTATACTACTACTACTTTATAATATTTCAGTTGGATTATTTATAGTGTGGCCCAAAAGTCTGGATTCATAGAGAATTCGGCAGCTACTTCACTTTGTCAGAATCGCTGTCTTTCGTAGATGAGAACAATCTCTGTGCGTTCATTTACCGCTAATGTCGAATCCATATTGGCACTGAAAATAACTTATTATGAAAGTTAGAAGAGAAAAAAAAATGTATATAAGACGATTGCTTATATTTCCAGACCTTTGGCCTACCTCAAAGTTATTTAACAAATACTCTACGTTACCCTGCCAAATGTTTCTCTATCACCATGTGGTAGTCATATCCCAGGCTCTATCCCAGAAACACCTGCTCTACAGGTACTTAAAATCTCATATGTCCGATACGTAAGTCTATGCTATTTATTCTGACGTCTATTTATTCTATTAACAGTGACTTTCTGGCGTGGAGTTTGTAGAACTAGGTAGAACATTCCTCCAGTTCTAGAGAAACAAATAATATGCTTGTATGCAGCATTGTCACCTTAATGAATATGGGCTACTTTCTAAATCATGTAAGTAGAAAATCAACTTATCCAAGTTAGAACAACACAGTATCTTAGAAGACATGAATGTAATAGCTGTCGGGTTAAACATCTCTTGGTGTTTGGAAGACTCACCTGTAAATTACGAAAGTCACTAAATAAAGTTTGCATATATCCAAAAACAAAAACTTCATTACGACTGTGTTTTTCTGTAACTGATGTTTCTCTTCATTGTCAAATTTATATCTGTGCGTATTTACAATAGAGCAGGTCGTGGACCCGTATTCTGTGATGTTTTGTAATACAGTTTGTTCAGACCCGAGTGGAACAGTCCCAGTTACAACGGTTTGGTCACGTCTGTAGATTTGGAGAAGAACGGCTATGTGACAAAACGTTTGTACATGTACTTTTGAGCCCCTCTCTCGCTTCTTCATCCGCTTTTTATTAGGCACATTTTATGCACCTTCATTCATATTTTTGCTATAAAGGTGAATAGTTATAATACCAGGTTGATTACAAGGTCAACGGTAATACGTTTATCACTTGAGTCGCCTAGCTACGTTTGTTAGGAATCGAACTCTGTGGACACTTTATGGTCTCGTACGATAGATCAATTAAACGCCATATTGTCTGCCAAAGAAAACCGTCTCATGGATGGGCGAAAACACAGGTTATAATTAGATAATCGCTTCGGCGGGACATCACTGTGTAATTATTACAGATTACATGGCAGAAGAGACAATCTGGGCGGAAAGTATTAGTCAAGAATGAGTGCACTGACATTGGTTATGAGTTTAGCATAACGATGCAAGCAGAAGTATTACAGCATTATTAGAAAGAAGTCACGCGATGGAATTTTTAAATGTTATATTTTAAAACACGCAGGCGTATTATTATTTAAACACCCCTACTCATTTAGTGCAAAAGAGATTGGATTGGTGTAAAATGAGAGCCGAAATACACAATGTTGCTCATTGACAAATTCGTCGGAATTACTATCTGGATTTTTGAACTGAGAATTGGAAATATAATCTAGCTAAATCGGAGTCACAGATCAGACTGCATCGCCCTGTCAAGTTAGCAATTCACCTGAGCCAGAAAGGGAAGGAGCGGACAAAGGATTCCACAATTATAAGTGAAAGATCAGAGTATTAGGGCAACTTTAAAACTTGAAAAGTAAACCCGCATTTATAAATACAAAGACAGGAAACTTAGAGGACCAGGATCGAAGTATTTGGGCAACTTAAAAACTTAAAAAAGTAGACCCGCATTTATAAATATCAAGACTGGAGACCTAAGGAATCCGATCACTAGTCATAAGAGGAAGATAACATTTCCAGACCAAGTGATTCGAAGCAACAAACCTAAGTTGCCTGTGTCCATTCTAAACTGTGCCAGGAAATTGTGTTCGGAAAAGTTGCTTTTGGTTAGTGGAACGAAGCTTTCAGACGATTCGTTGAACGAAGCTATTAGACTGTTCGTAGAACAAAGCTATCAGACTGTGAAGTGTCATCATTACTGTCGAAACCACGGCTGCAGTAGTCATCGATGCTAAGTTACTTTCTTAACAAAAGGCAACAGCAAAGAACATTAACATTCCTCTGTCCAGTCTCTATGAAGATAACACTGTCATCAAACATTCACCATCATTTCAACCTGTGAAAACTAATTTAATATTAAATTTGTTACATGTTGTTTTATAACACAACAATCACAATTGATTCGGTTATTATATGTATGAAAGCAAACGTATGTGGAAGACTCTTTAATATATATTTACACTTAGACATATATTTACATTTATAGAGCTAATTCTTAGAAAAGAATTTCGCTAGATTTACACCAGCTGGGGGCTTGAACGAGCTAAAACCTTTGCTTAATTCTTCATAAAAGGCGGTGAACCTATATTTGTTAACAATTGCCCTGCCAATACAGCATTGTTCTTGACTTCGGGAATATCTTATAAAAACTCCCTTGGAATAGAAGCGACATTACCCTTCTATCTACAACACTGCCAAGAGTAATCTTGTGTGAAGGTAGACACCTTTGACGACCCATGTTAGATACTCTTGAGTTTTGGCCACTGTTGGACCATTACTGCAGAGCTAAGGGGAGGCAATCCGTCACAGGCTACCACGACAAATATGGGAAACCAATAGCCAGGGATCAAGATCTCCAGGACGACCAAGAATTCGCTAGGAGAACAACATTAGACAATCCCCGATGGACCGAGGACTGGACTGAAACCAGGCCAAAAGATATACAGCTTACAGGATAACATGGCACTCTCTCTGGCTAACCTCTACACACCAAGGTAGAAGATGTTTGTTTGTTTTGTTTTAAGGACCAACTACATTGCACACGGACAACTCCATCAGTGGTCCGATCTCCTCCATTAGCTCACAAGGAGAATCTCGGCACAGTGCACGAAGTCCAAAGCATCGACGAGCATCCCAATGTGTGTATACAGGAATCACACATTCTATAAATATTGTTGTATCGGGTAGGTTTTCTTAATTGTGTAAACTCTGGCTCGGCAGTGACCGTATGGCTTATTCTTTACGATTTCCACCTGCCGAGTAATTTTTAACGTGCGAAACTTGTATCTACTATTTTTTCGCCCTGATCCAATAAGGCTAGACATCCGATCTCACTACTCAGGGAATCAGGGGGGAGTAAGACATTATTAGTACAAAGTGGTTCTGAAAAAATTCCATCAAGAATATTCCCTGTACTGGGAACCGACCCATGTGTCTTTAGAATTAGATGTGGACGCCATGCCTCTTAGCCACTCTTGTCCCCGGGATAGGAGAGAACCGACCAAGTCAGAAACCGTGTTGTTTAAAGGATTGTTGAAGTGCGCTATTTGGCACCGATGAAACATTTCGATGTGCACATCTGCGACTGCAACGAACTTGTGGTTATATTATCATCGTTGAAAGTTTCAGAGGAAATAAGTGTTCACTTCTTTAACTTGAGCATCAAACTCCATATTATTTAAAGCATTTTATTTCTAAACATGGTAAACACAAGTTTTTTAAACAACTTAACAAATGTATTAATAAAACTAAAACATTCTTTTGTGCCTTAAATAAATATGTCTACTGATTTGATAAGCAATAAATGAAAAATGATAATCTGTTATTAAGTTTAATTTTTTATTAATAGTTGAATTGTTCCCCTTTGAAAAAAAAGTTCGTTGGTTTCCCCTAACTTCTTTATCTCTGCTGCTTGTTTTTTTTTTCCCTCTCTAACCAGCGGCACTCGAGCTGTCCAGCTCTTTTGGCCCAATGACATGTCATTGCGAGGCTGGGGGGTCAGTGGACTTTCCTTCCAACCCGGTCAGGAGCTTCGCTCCTTCCCATCCACATGGGATTTATGTGCAGGAGCCGTTAAGGTTATTCAGTCAAATTTCCGGTCGTAAACATTCCTTTAAACGCTGACGCCCGGGTTTGAACAATGAAAACCTGGTCGCCAGTACAACGCTTTAGCCATTACACCAGCGCGGCTCCCTCTGCTGCTTAAAGTATCATATTGCTAAGTTTTTTTTTTTTTTTTTTTTTTTCACTTATTTCCGATATTGGACATCACGTCAAAACCTGACAAGAGGTGTGATCTCTCGGTTATAAGTCAGGGCATATTGTGTACATTTTTATAATATTTTGACCGCTGGACTGTTATCTCTGTCCTTTTCTTTTTAAATTTAGCGGGGTGGGGTGGGGGGGGGGGGAACCTGTATTAACCATGAAAAGGTTTGTTTCTGTGAAGGACTGCTAGCTGGATGTTTGGCTGTCACGTCGTAAGTTTATTCAAGTATTGCTGCTTATTCCATCCATATACTTATTTATTTATATTTTCTAAGTGTAATAATTTTACCTCTATATATATTATTGCTAGTGTACCGACGTGTCGTTATAATTACTACTAGCTGAAATGAAGATCCATGTGTGTTTTTGTTTCCTCTTGTGTCTACCGATATTGTGGTCTTCCTTAACTCCAGCTGAATTATGACTTAATCAATGCCGATTTTATGTATGGTGTCTAAAACAGCAATAAGTAATTCTTCTATTGGATTGTTTATTGCTTGACTGTGTTGATTTATTTCATATGTCAGTGATAAACTGCCTCTCTTGTTCTACGGTTTTGGTTCGTTGTTGTTGGACGGTCTGCTTTATTTTTCTAAATATTAATAATTTCCCGAAACATTTCTGAAAGCGTTGCAATTCTCCTCCAGTCAGACCATCAGTAGTTCTGTGAGTATTACTAATCTATTCCAGTTAGATCTTGAGTAGCCCTGTCAACATTACAGATCTGTCCCAGTTATCTCAGCCCATCTGTAGTTCTGTCAACATTACAAATCTGTCCCAGGATGAACATCTGTAGTTCTGTAAACATTAGACAGTCTGTTCCTGTTATCTCATCCCATCTGTGGCGTGAGGTTTTTATTGGCTCTAGGATCAGTATAGTACTGACAATTACAGAAATATAATTTCTGCAGAAAATGGTGAAGTCCCAGTGTCTGAGAAAACTACTGGTATCACAACTTAGTTACGGCTGTGAATGATCTGATCTCGAAAAATTAGTAGAGAGGAGACAGTCATAAATTGCCACCCCCGCTGTGTAGCTAAGTGTGAAATTAAAACAAGGAAACAGATTTTACTTAACAATTATAAAATTGACAAGTCGTTCAAATACAATTTCCTTATTATTTATTTAGTATATACACTATCTACTCTTGTGCTGACGGGTGGATGTTGAAAAGTGGAATGCAATGGATTTGTAAGTTTACATATGATTTACAAATGTTTATATAGATATATACATTACAACAAGTTTTCCAATTATAGGAAGCAAATTTATATCAGATGCAAAGGATTGTAAGTTTACATATGATTTACAAATGTTTATATAGATATATACATTACAACAAGTTTTCCAATTATAGGAAGCAAATTTTTATCAGCTGTGCTGTTAATTAAGTATATAAAATTTATCAGTTATGCTGTTATTTTTCTCTCTTGCTATGCTACTCAGTTTTTCGTCCTTGACAGTTAAATGCTCACAATTGCTGACAGAAATTGTACTAATGTGTACTCATCTCTTGAAACAGTTCTGTCCTTAATTTCTTGCACACAACACCCGCTGATGATCGTTTCGTTAGCCCACCCAAGACTGAGGGGGACTAAAGATGTAGCTCCTGTGCAATCACTGTGCTCCTGCTAAGTTCCAGGCAGCTGGATTGACTGGACATACGACCTCAGGTTTGATGACACGAATAAAACCTGTAACAAGTAAAAATAGGGGCTAATTTCTGTCATCAAGCCCACCTATTTCTAGTGTGTATGAGATGAGCGTGTCTCAGGTGTCTGCATGTAGGATGAATTACAACATGGCTCAGTATGAGTTAGCAATAGCGAGACAAGACAGGTGTCTACTTGCAAAACATTCTTTTTGATAAATTAATACATGGATACATCCAATAATATAAATTCAATACATGAATACATCCAATAATATGTACACCTAGGTGTGATACAACCATTTCCTTCCCCCTATAATATACCAGGCCCTCTCTGACAAGTGCTATACTGGCTGGTAACATATATCCTAACAATATTGTTGTGTTCTGATAATAGGAGTTATATGAGACGAGGACTGTTTGGTTATATTTCAGGTTGGAGTTATAGGAAACAATAGATTGGAGTTATACGAGACAATAGATTGAAGTTATATGAGTCCTAAGAAGGACTGTTTTTGTCTACATATTTTATGTTGGAGTTATCTGAGACAATAGATTGAAGTTATATGAGACAATAGATTGAGTCCTAACAAGGACTGTTTTGGTTATATTTCAGTTTGTTTTTGTCTTCATCAATCATATCAGGAAATACAATCATTATACCTAATTCCCCAAGATACAATCAGTAACCTGATACATTCATTGTGAAACAATTTATATTAAATATATACAGGTGTAGGTAGTATAAATGACACACAACAAGAGAAGGCCAGTTATCACTTGAACCACCACAACATATGAAGGATTAACTCTGATTAAATAACAATCAATATAACTACTTGAACATTTACCTGACGCGAGCTGGCCCTAAATATTATAAAAATAATGGCTTAACAAAACTATTTAAAACACTACAAATAACCAATAGTGATTTTACACTGTGAAAAGGACTATCAAACCAAGAAAGCTAACACCAATTATTTGTAATTCACACCAATACCTGCACACAAACCACCAGACAAACACACTTTTTTGGAGGTTCTCATTACACAACAAACGCAAGGCGGAAAAAATGTACTAATGGTCTCAATAAACATCACAATATGCTAGTCTTTTATCTGTACTCGCCAAAAAAGGCCGACTCATACACAACACAACCACCAAAAAACCCAAACCCACCAGTTACACTACACCACATAACAATTACTATACCTATACACAAAATTACCAGACAAGAACAAAATCAATACCACCTATACCCCACCGCTTTTAAATTGTCTTACTCCAGCGCTACACCTCAACACATCTATGAGTCATTATCCCAATCAGTCAAAATCAAATACCCCCCCCCCCCCCACACACTCTAACTTAAAACAGCCCTTAGTAACCTACTAGCCCGCCATTATCGATTTTTTATATTTTCCGCCATTATTGCTTTTTATATTTTTATATATATTGTATGTATATATGTATAAACAAATACACCAACACACAATACAACAACACATAACAATTAAAACACCTACACACAAAAAATGGTATAGTCAAGTCTCTAACACTTCACTCCCACCTCTAGGCGCAGGTCCTAGTATAGTGACACGTCTCTTTCACTCCCACCTCTAGAACTCTAACGCTTCACTCGCACCTCTAGATGTTAAACCTAGTATAAACAGGTCTCTAACACTTCACTACTAATTCTAGATGATAGACCTGGTATAGTCAGGTCTCTAACACTTCACTCCCACCTCTAGCTGCTGGACCTGTTATAGCCAAGTCTCTAACACTTCACTCCCACCTCTCGATGCTGGACCTGGTATAGTGACGTCTCTAACACTTCACTCCCACCTCTCGCTGCTGTCCCTTGTATAGTCTCTAACACTTCACTCACACCTCTCGACGCTGGTCCTAGTCAAGTCTCTATTACTTCACTCCCATCTCTTGTTGCTGGTCCTAGAACAGTACCGTCTCTAACACTTCACTCCTACCTCTCAATGCTGGCACACTCGCCTGCTACACCCCAAAATGTACACACCTATGCGTTGTCACCCACGCCAGCACAAAAAGACTCCACTCGCTTCAAAACCCCTTAGTAACCAACCAACCAACAATTATCAATTTTTTTATATTTTCCGTTATTATCGATTTTTTATATTTTTTATATATTGTATGTATATATGTATAAACAAACACACCAACACACAATAAAACAACACATAACAATTAAAATACCTGCACAAAAAATGATATAGTCAAGTTTCTAACACTTCACTCCCACCTCTAGGTGCTGGTCCTAGTACAGTGTCACGTCTATTTCACTCCCACCTCTCGATGCTGGTCCTAGTACAGGTTCTAACACTTCACTCCCACCTCTCAATGCTAGACCTAGTCACGTCTCTAACATTTCACTCCCTCCTCTAGATGCTAGCCCTAGTATAGGCAAGTCTCTAACACTTCACTCCTGAGTCATACACACAACCACCTGCCACACCCTAGATTATACACACCCATGCGTCGTCCCCCTCGCCAGCACAAAAGGACTCCACTCGCTTCAAACCCCCTTAGTAACCTACTCCCCATTATCGATTTTTTTATATTATATATATATATATATATTGTATGTATATATGTCTAAAAAACACCCAACATCACACAAAAATCCCCCCTAACCTACACCCGCCAGCAACACCACATTTACGTCACTCCCACCTCTCGATTCTGGACCTGGTATAGTGACGTCTCTAACACTTCACTCACACCTCTAGATGCTGTCCCTGGTATAGGCAAGTCTCTAACACTTCACTCCCACCTCTTGATGCTAGACCTGGTATAGTCTCTAACACGTCACTCCCATCTCTCGATGCTGGTCCTCGTATAATCAAGCCTCTAGCACTTCTCTCCTACCTCTAGATGCTGTCCCGGGTATAGTGACGTCTCTAACGCTTCACTCCCAACTCTCAATGCTGGCACACTCGCCTGCTACACCCCAAAATGTACACACGCATGCGTCGTCACCCTCGCCAGGACAAAAAGTCTCCACTCGCTTCAAACCCCCTTAGTAACCTACTCGCCGTTATCGATTTTTTAAATATTTTCCGTCATTATCGATTATATATATATATATATATATATATATATATATATATATAGATATATATATATATATATATATATATATATATATCTATATATGTTATAATAAAAAAACGAATGATCAAAAACATATATAATGATATACCCCCCCCCCCCCCCCCCCCCCCCCCCCCCCCCTATATTAAATATATATATATATATATATATATATATAAATATATAGTCTAACTGTTGTAATATATGTATAACTGTTGTAACATATATGTATAACTATTGTAATATATGTCTAAATATATGTATAACTAAATATTGTCTACATGTTGTAATATAAATATCGTCTATATGTATAACTAAATATTGTAATATATGTAAATATATTTATAACTAAATATTGTAATACACAACACATAACACAACAACAATTAAACTAACATAGGACGCAAGCTGAGCGTCAGAGGAAGTCACCCCGTCTAAAATATATCGCTATATAAAAAGTCATGCGCCGCCGCCTGCCGCACCGACGCGTGAAATCGATCGGAGTATTTTGTTATATAAAAGTCATGCGCCGCCGCCTGAAAACGCCTCGTAGCGTACATGACATACTACTTCTCCTTTCATTATGAAGTTGTTGAAAGAGCACCTCATCACACAGACCTTGTTGGGATTAACCCCTGATCGCTTTCCATACACAAATTTAGAAACCGCCTGTAGTGTCTCGTGTATGCCTTGAACCATTTCCTGTCTGTCTGAGCCAGTTGTGTACTTGAGTATGTCATCTGCGATAGTTAATGTTCGTCCCAGTCCTGGTATTTACATTCTGGTCGGTCTCTCCATTTTGTTTGGGTTTTTTTGTGTTTTTATTAATTTTTTTTTTTTGGGGGGGGGGGGGGGGGGGCGACCCCCCCCCCCCCCCCCCCCAAAAAAAAAAATGAGATGCTCTTGTTATCTCCAACTGGAAAAAGCCAGAGTTAGCGATGGAAGCAAGACTTATTCTACAGCACATGTAAAACTGACTAATTTTGATGTGGCAAGGGTAAACATATTAGTCATTAATACGTACTAAAGCAAAGAAGGTTTAAATGAAGTACAGCTGACACTCTGTTCGATAGAGCCTTAAAAAAAGAATTCAGAGACGCAGTAAACAGGGGTAAGAGTTGGGTTTAGGGGTTGAAACGAAAAACACATGGCCGTAAGTTTGATAAGGCTTTAAAATATAATTCAGAGACGCATTTAGTAGGAGTAATGCTTACATTTAGGTATCCTAAACCCTAACCCTAACGACATTGGCGACTTACTGGGATGCCATCAAAGAAGACGGCCCGCTGAGATTCATTTCAATCAGGTTTAAGTATCCTAAGCCTAACCCTAATCCCTAATGCTTACGACGCTGGCTGCTTACTGGAATGATATCAAAGAAGGCGGCCCACTGTGCTTCATTTCAATCACCAGGGAGTTACAAGAACTATCTATTAGTAGATATGGCAGGGGAAGCAACTGATGGTTTAAACTAGGGCAGTTAGGTATTAGCAGTAAGATAAAGGGCAAGTAGGTTATCCGAGGAAGGTGAGCATAAAACCTCCCGGAAGAAGGCTAGATTAGTGAATACAGTTCACGGTGCACGCTCTTAGGGCTAGGGGCAGTTGATAAAAGCAACATTCGAGAAGCGCCAGTTAGACAGGCAGGTTGCAGGAACCTAGGTAATGGTTGTGCAAGGTGAACCAGCCATCTTGACAGACATATGCTTGCTCATCGAAGTTTGCAAACTCGATGATCTGAGGTGGACAGACTCAGCGGCATCATATAGTAGAAGATAATAACTACAATTAGCAGACAAGTAAAGAAGGAATTTATGAAGGAAATTCGTTACCAAGAGAATTGATAATCTTGACGAGATATGTAGAGATTCTATGGCTAAGAAGTTCAGTGGGTCAGCCTTGTGAGGCCAGTGATAGTTAGAATATTAGGAAAAGTATTCATCCCCGAAGATGCTTAGTATTAACAATCAATAACCTGAACATTATAAGAATATTTGAATAGACAATATTAATCAAGGAAGTTATAAATACTGAATAAGACAGAATTATCAACAAGAGCTTAAAAAAGAAAGCTCCGTAGTCATAATCAAGTAGACTTTGTATTCAATGAAATTGTTCTGCAGGGCCATGTGTGATGGTCGATATGCTATATGACATGCAATGTACATTTTGTAAATAAACTGTTTCGACTAGACCAGGACCTAGCCATCTTCATGCAAACTTACGTGGATAAATGTATTGATGTGACACTCTGTCTGTTTATACGTTTCGTCGTTCACCGTTGTAGTAATGAACCTGGGTGACTGCTCATAATTCAATACATTATCATTATTCCTGTAAGCATAGTTGATACAGGTACTTAGTTGATACGTGGGTTCGGGTTCAGACAATTATTAAAGAGTCAATTAATATATTGTCTTGTTTGTATCTTAATCGTTGACAATCAGTTTGGTTCCTTGCGAACCTTCTCTTGGTAAACAAGTTATAGTGTTTTCTTCGTAGAAGATCATATTAGGTGTAACGTGAAAACAATTAATAAAAAATGGCATAAAGAGCCCACCTTCAAACTGATTGATGAGCGGGGTAAGTCCTTCGATTTGAGTCCAATATACATCCATTTATTCAGACAATACATGTGAAGACATCATATGGATATTCAGTATCATAAGAAAATACATCTGCATTTCATTCAAAATTGGAATATATGGTATCGTAAGTATTCCAGTCAATTAGTTGTCATCAGAACATCAAGACGATGTACACGCTCTGCTGTAACCCAGTCAGACGGTAATGAAACGCCTGTGTTTGACGAATATATATATCATACACTGATCAAAGATCCTTCCATCCAATGGTTATATAGTAACCCTACATTTCCTTTATCCATTAACAAATATGGACTGACCCAGCGTCCATAAATCAAATATATTTCGGCAATATGTAGCCTAACTCTGGAAGGATTTAAAAAACGCGTCTTCATGGCGTGACGGTCAAGTAACAAAGAGTGCCCTACATTAGTCACTAAGCGTGACCATATCAACGCTCACACGTCACAATCCGACGGTGCGGATTGCGTTCAGTAAACCATGAAGTCTAACAATCATTCTACATTAAATCTCTCAACATCAAAATGTGCACTGCCAACTATAGCAGACGACATAGTTAAATATGTCGTAACAATAGTGCACATTTGTGTCCTCAATGCAATGTATATTTCTTATGTATTTTATTGACATGTCTTGTCACAGAAGCCCATGTATTATTTTTTTTAAAAAATGCCTGCCAGACATGTGCACCAGCTGGTTCTTGTTACGAGAAGAAAGACTGGAAACTTCTTCAAGTGGAAAGTGAAGGAAGGCTGTGATATAAATTGTGAAGGTATTTACTTGTAAAACTTACTTTATGTTTCCCCTTGCCTAAACATTTATACGAGTATTACATGGCATTTTTGTTTGTCTCCATAAATATCAAATTTGGAAACATATTTCATTACTTACCTGTATTGATTTGCTTCTATCGTACTTTAAGGCAGAGTTTTTTTTAATGCTTGTTTATATTTTTATTTGATATTTTACTAATGTAAACATTTGCCTCTGTCTAGGAAGTTCAGATGTGATGGAGGCTGAGGCTGGTAGTGTTTTGTGAAGCTGGTCTCTGACACGATAGAAATTTACTACTCCATCATGCTAAGTGATGGTAACAGCAAAGTATTCAAGCAGGTCATTGAAATTAAACCATATGGCCTTGAGGTTAAAATTATCAAAGAAATGTCAGTGCAAAGATCATGTTGGAAAAAAATGTATGCTGTGCTACGGAATGTAATTACTTATTGCTGCAATCAAAAAATGGTGCTTTGAAGATGTGGTTGCTGCTGACCGACAATTATCCCCAGAATCAGTATTGTTCTGCTGGCCAAGATGTGTTCGTGAAGCAACCTTCTTAAGAAATGGATATGCTTCTGGGCATAACACATTTATCCACACACCCCTACCCTTTAAAATGTTGAACACAACACTTGATACCAGAATATGACAGGTTTACAAATCTGAAACTGTTGAGTCCCAGTGAAAAAAAATGTTGCCCAAAACTCAAATGAGAGTCTTCATTCAGTAATTTGGAGTAAAGCGCGAAAGCAAATCTTTCATTCAAGAAAACTTATGGAATCCTGCTGTTACGCACAGATCATTTTTTCTAAGTCATTGTATGATCATTTTTTCCTAAAAACATTGTATGATCATTTTTTCCTAAAAACATTGTATGATCATTTTTTGCTAAAGACATTGTATTATTAGATTGACTGAAATGTACACTTTAATTTTTTCAGTCAAAGCTACATCATCATCATCATCAGTTGCCATGTCCACAACGAAGGTTGGCTGTAATGGATCTCCAACGTCTTCTGTCTCTTGTCTTGGTGGTGCACTCTGATAGACTCTTTCCTGTCCATCTCTTGATGTTGTCTTCCCACTTATAGCGCTGTCTTCCACTTGCACGTTTGCCTTCAACTCTCCCTTCTGTTATGGTCTTCTGCAAGGTGTTATGCCTTTTTATGTGGCCAAAGTATTTTAGCTGTCGAACTTTGACCTCCCTCATTAGTTCTCTTTTCATACCTAGATTTTCTAGGACCTCCTTATTTGTTTTCATCTCTTTCCACGAGATACGCCCCATTCTTCTATATATCCACATTTCAAGAGCCTCAATTCTTTCTTCCAACTGCTTATTCATCGTCCATGTTTCTTCACCATACAGAAATGCAGAATATATATAACACTTTATGATTCTCAGTTTTAATTTGTGAGATAACTTTTTGGATGTCAGTATATGTTTCATGTTGTTGAATGTAGTTTTGGCCATTCCTATTCTCTTCTTGATTTCTGTTTCACATCTGCCATCTTCTGTTATTATATGACCGAGATATACGTAGCTCTTGACTTGTTCCAGGATTTCCCCATTTACGCTTATCTTTTGTGGTGAAGTGGGATGTTATAAATACTTATAGGGAACTTAGTGTACTGACTGAGATCAGCTGTGAAGGTATCTATATCTATTAAGAGTAGTGTATTATAGATAACCTTACTTGCTACCACATATTTATATATCTCAGTCAGAATTATTCTGGAATAGTGTGATGCTACGTTATGTGTCTAGGGTATGAGTATGGTGAAGTGTAAGTCACAACAACAGACAGATAAACAATTTAATTTAATCCACTACTCTTAACAACACTGTGACACTTACATACATATAACACTCTATGAGAATATCTTAAAGAAGTCACTCGTAACGTTTCAAATAACAATATGTATTCAGTGCTGTTAATAATGTATTTGTGTCCTGATTCAAATACAAAGGAACCAGGAATCACAATCAATTTTAATTACAAGTATATGTACAGACTTTATCAATATGAATATTGTAGTGACATATATTATTAAAAATATCCTATGTGTGTCAGTTGTGTAGTGGTAATATGAGGTAATACTGGTTTTGTTTTGTTCAAGCTCTGTTGGTATTTGTCATCATGACTTCAATAGTTTGTCTTAGGGACTAGTATTGGAGATGTTCTCAGTTCCTGATATTAAGACAATTAAATTCCCCTCTGAATGTTATTTTTACAAAGTTATTTCAAGATGAGGGGACATAATGTTGAGCTCAGCTGGCCAAGTTAGCTTATCTGGCGTGATGGCGGCAGGAAAGGACTCCTCTGCTCGAATTCTCCTCTGGGCTCTGGAGACACCTCACTGATAGCTAAAAGGACCAAGGAGTATGCTGTCCGACACTGGATTCAGCAAAGCTCTGACCAGGTGCTGCTCAGTACCATCAAGACCACTGTCCCTGAAATCAAGAAGGATGTACCTTCTACTTCATAACTAACTTAAACTCTCTTGTTACACTGATCACAACACAGCACAAATCTTGAGTTCAGAGCATTAGGCCAACTGTCAGCTTCATTTGAAATACTTTATTCCAGTATTACCCTTCTTAATGGTTACTACGCCTCTGCAATTCCAGCATTATTTCTTTCTATTCAATCATCCAGGTGTCAGTGTACTGTTTGGCCATTCCATGCCGTTTTACTTCTCTCCGACACCCTCTGTTCAGGCTGGAGCATTACAGGCTTTACCTCACGTTGGCCACTGAACTACACATATATATACAGGCATAAATCAACAATTCACATTCAATTTTCATTAAAAGATATTGAATGGTTCAAGCTTACCACAATTCATACGAATAAACACAGATACGTTGATTAGCAATGAATTCTGGCACAAACTGGCACAAATTCCCATCTGCTTATCTTCCAGGCTTTTATTTAGCCAAATATAAGCGGGCTTCAACGCACTGATGCTTTATCAATCTTATTTAAACAAGTGGTTTCGAACTAACGCTCCCAAGTGTGTATATCAGCGAGTCTGACCAATGAGCCCCGTTTCGACAAGTGTTTGAAAAAAATGTTACCTTTCCCCGTTTCCCCTAACAACCAAGATAGTATTTATAGCCCGACCAATCGTGGTTAGGCTTTCATTTGTTGCGCTCCAATCAATTTGGAGTTTACATGGTAGGCTATTTCTGTAACGTAAATTTTTTTCAAACACGTTAAAAAAAAATCTTATGAGCAGAAATGATTTTATGCTGTCAGGCACCCCCAATATTTTATTTTGGGTATAATTTTTAATTCCTGGACTATTTGCGTAACGTTTTACATATTCTTTGTCAGCAAGCCCTAAGGAACCCAAATATCCAAATTTAAAAGAGCTACGTGGCTGCGTTCAAAATATGTAATTTCTTCTACCTCCTGTTTCGAAGATGTGCTGTCTGGGTACTGTGTTATGTTTTCAAATGTAAACCCATTAATTTTTATATTTCCTAATAAGCGATTTTTAAGATTTTAAAACCTAACTATGGGATGGTTAATGTATTTTATCACTGTCCGTCTGAAAAAAAAAGTTAGTGCATGTAGACTTACACGCGTGATGGCAGCATTTGTGTATCGCGCGACGCGTGTTGCATGCGTTCCTGATTTTCAGCCCTCCCCTCTCTCTTTATCCTTTTGTCCATCTGTTCGTTCGTTTTGGTAACGCAGTATAATTAATGTTAGGATTAATTTAGGTCATTACGCAGTACGTCTCAATGTTTTTCTTAGAAATGCAGCACACGTTTCATTGAAGAAGGCGGGTAATAATACAGTAAGCTTTTATATCAACGTGAAAGCGTTACAATTTGCAGACGAAGCAGAAAACAAGGGGAATTTCGAGTACCTTCTTTGTGACAGCACTGTTATTTTCCCATTGCTCTTCTCTTTATTAATTTTATTTGTTAGGCTTTATATTTACCTAATAATTTATATATGTGGATTAGAATATTTCATGACATCTTTAATGTGGGTTTATCGTCTGTTTTGCTAATTATCATAGTTTTTGTTTTCTCAATATTAATGTCGAGTCCATATTCATGACTTATACTGTTCACTTGCTTCACTAGTTCTTGTAACTCCTGTTCGCTTTAAGCTAACAAAACGGTATCATCTGCATATCTAAGGTGTTTATTGACCTTCCACTGATGTTCAGTCCTGGTATTTCCTGTATCTGTTTGAAAATTTTTTCGGTGTATAAATTAAATAGGCAGGGGGACAGCACACATCCTTGTCTGACACCTCTTTTTATGTCTATGTATGGCGAATAATTCCTTCCAGATCTTACTGTGGCAGTTTGTTCCCAATAAAGGTTACTGAGTATTCTTATATCTGTTCCATCAATACCTATGTCTTCGAGGCATTCAATTATTTTCTCATGATGGACTCTGTCAAAAGCCTTCTTATAGTCAATGAAGCACATATACATACTTTTTTTGGACCTCTGTATATTTTTCTGCTAATATTCTTAGGCAAATATTGCCTCTCTTGTTCCACTGTTCCGTCTAAAACCAAACTGTTCTTCTTGGATTTCGCTGTCTACTTTACTTTTTATTCTTTCCTGTATGATTTTGAGCAGTATCTTAATTGCATGACTCATCAGGCAGATTGTTCTGAAGTCTGAACATTCTGTTGCATTTGGTTTTTTGGGCAATGTTACAAAAACTGATGTCTTCATGTTGTGTGGTATATATCCTGTATTGTATACATCGTTGCATATTTCTGTGATTGTATCTATACCAAAGCTCTCCAGAGCTTCTATCATTTCAATTTTTATGTTATCCATGCCTGCTGATTTTCCTTTTTGTATCATATGAATGGCATTCTCTACTTCTGATCTGAGAATGTTTGGGCCTTCATTAGAATCTGGTGATGGTTTTTTACCTCTGATGTCCTCGAATAATTCTTTTACGTATTCTGCCCATCTTTTTTATATGTCTTTCTCATCAAGTAATATTACACCATTTTTGTTCTTGATACAGCTTCCTCCTTGTGCAAACCGTGACCGATTTGATAATTTCTTTATTTCTTCATGCATATCTCTTGTCATGTGCTTTGCTTCCAAGTCTTCTATTTCCTTGCATTTTGTTTCTATCCACCGTTCTTTTGCTTCTCTACACATAGTACGTATGTCATTGTCTATTGTTTTATATGCTGGAGTGTTTTTTGCTTTCTTTCTTTCGGTCATTTTATTCAAGATGTCATCTGTCATCCAAATTTGATTTTTCTTAGACTCCTTTTTAGGTAAATTTGCATTTGCTGATTGTATGCTTGTTTTTAAGCATTCCCATTTTGCGGTTGCTTTTTCTTCTGGGTTTTCTCTTCTATACTGCTCCATGCTTTCTGTCAATAACTGTTGATATTTATTTTTGACGTCGATTAAATATTTCTGTTTTATATCTGGTTTTTTCAGCGCTGATATTTCTATCTGGGGTTTCTCCTGTCTTCTGTTTCCTGCTCTTTTCAGCTTTATATTTACTTTGATGACGACTGGATTGTGATCTGAATTGATGTCGGCGCCAGGATATGTCTTTGCACTTGTGACACTGTTCTTAAATCTATGTTTTATCATGATATAGTCGATTTGATTTCGTGTTATATCTCCTGGGCTTTTCCATGTGTATAATTTCCTTGGGTGGTGTTCAAAAAGGGTGTTACATATGACCAGCTGGTTTTCTTCACAGAACTGGATAAGTCTGTCTCCTCTATCATTTCTTGTCCCTAATCCATATTGTCCTACTATTTTCTTGTATTTTCCTTTTCCTACTTTTGCATTCATATCACCCATTACTATCAACACATCTGTTGATTTGACTGGTTTAAGTGTGTGTTGTAGCTCTTCATAGTATTCTTCTATTTCTTCCTCGCTGTGATCTTTAGTTGGTGCATAAGTTTGTAAGATTGATATGTCGAATGGCTTTGCTCTCATTTTTAGTAACATCATTCTGTCATTGTGTGTCCAGTATCCACATACGTATTTTTCTAACTCCTTCTTTATCAACATTCCTACCCCTTTTTCATGTTTTTCTCCGCCTGAGTGTATAAGCGTGTACTGGTCTCTTTTTATGTAGCCTGTATCCAAAAGTCTTGCCTCTGCAACTCCCAGTATATCGAGTTTCATGTCTATTGCTTCTAATATAAGATTGTCAAGCTTTCCTTCTCCGTTCAGAGTTCTAACATTCCATGTTCCTATTTTTAGGCTTCTCCTACTAGTTTTTAGGTAGTCTTTCTGAGAATGCTCCCTTTCAACAGAATTTAAGGAACACTCGTCATTATGTACTTCCTTACTCATTAGAGGAGTTGCCTCTTCCCTGTTAATTTGTACAGTAGATTCTTCCCCAGGGGACAGAGAGTTCTCTACATATCGTTTCTTATCTTGTTGTTGTGATCCCATTACGTTCTGTAGGAAGTACGTGGTAAGCCCCAATCTTCTCCACGGTGGCTAGCCATTGTCTTTTTCTATGTCCGACACGCCTCTAGTGCGCCACACACTTTGCTGTTTCGCTTTGCGAGCCGTTGATCTTCTCAGATTCCTCCGCCTCACTTACCGTCTCAGTCTTTGTGTACTAGGGATGGACATTCCCTTGAGTAAGATTGCTCCTACTCCACCCATGTAGTTTAGCCAGTCAGCCAAGACTGTTGCCCGGGATGTGGCCACCGCCGTACACAAGCGGTATTCGAGGAGCCATACATGAGCTAGATAAAGAGAGGAGAACCAAACAGGATCCTGACTATCCTAAAAAGGACATGGCTGTCTCTCACCGTGAGGTACTATCCCTCTCTCTTTATCCTACATCCCAAGCTACATAACTCTGGATATTGAGAGTATCATTTAAAATGATGTTACCTCCTCTTGTGTCGAGACACGGTCGGTTCACATTTTTATTAACGAAGTGTGACCATTCTCCTTATTTGGTAGTATCGGTCAACTGTTGTTGGAATGTCTGAAACCTGTGTTGAGGTCTCTGTTCATGTCCATATAAGGCTTGATCTAGTATAAATCTGTATCTCGAATGTTCCTAGATCGTCTTGTTGTTTGACTATTCAAGTGTAGAGGTTCTGCGCATGTCCGGACGACAGGTGTCTGGGAAGTGTTCTTTGTCTGAGACGATGTAAAGCTGTGTAGCAGAAAGGACGCGTTTTGGCGTCTCTGTGATTTTGTTAGGGATTAGGAGCCTTATTGTGAGATAGTTAGCTTACAAGGTCCTTCCCTTGAGTATTCTAAAACGCCTGGAGGCGTATGTTTTTCTGTGGTGTGGAGTTTCGAACGAAGGTAATGCCTCATTTACATCCAATCTGTAACTTTATTTATGTTTGACAATGGTCGATCTCTGCTCACGTATGCATTACAGAAAGGAGGGTTCTTCTAATAGATGTCACGCCCCAGGTATCTTCATACCTGAGATATATATGTAAACGGGTCATACTCAGCCCGAAGGACAGTTCTTTGTTCTATGAACGTCGCTGTGTGTCAGCGATTATGCCTACGTCAAGGTTAGACTTGGGAATGCCTGTAAAGGTCAGTTCGACCTGTACTCCTCAATGCTATTTCTCGTGCAAACGATAACGGACTTATTTATTACACCTGATCTGCCAGCATCAGGAGAGGAGTAAAGATTATTATGTATGTGTACTGATGAAATGCAGCTGACACTGTTGCACCATTGATAGTAATGAATATTAATGCATTCAGCTCTGTGCCATATTATTTAGACAGAGTTACAAATAATAACTTTATGACACTGTGAACCTTGAACTGTTGTTTACGCTATGACTGATGAGGATTGGATCCTACATGAATATCAGTTGGCACCAATATTATTTCTGAATGCTACAATTGTTGAACTGTGATGTCTTATGACGTATGTAACTTGACTGTCATTGTGGTGTGCAATAAATAGTATATAAACGTCACGAGCAGTTTACCATTTCTATGACTTTGCATGTCATTTTGCCTGTGATGTACTCTGTGGACTATCCAACTACTTACACACGGCAACAATAAAAACCAGATAGGACACCCTACAATACAACCTCAATCTACCCGGTGTCGATAGGGGTGGTACTTCAAGTCAGCCTAAATCCACCCTTATCACCTGCCTTCTAAGTGATTAGCAGAATGTAATGAAGGACCTGCTATACTTGTCAAGCAAGCTCTAGGTTGAACATTGGAAAACAGTTTTGTTGACTTGTAGGAGCAAGAAAGTCAAAACGACTGGCGCTTCCCTCTAAAAAAGGCCGACAATTGTGTTAAGACAAAGAAAGCATTGAGGAAATAATCTCAATAAAAAGCCAGACAGGAATATTCAAAGAAAGCTAGACATGCTACTGATATATTCTGAATAAAATTAAGTAATTTTTGGGGAGATAATATTATATATTTTTGGTCGTTATACTTTCATTATGGAGAAAAATTAGATTTTCTCAAAATCTATTTTTCTGTTATAAATTTCGTATAACGTGCACATTTATTAATTAATTGCCTTGAGATTTGGCACATGTACTGTCGATAACATTCTAAACCTTTTATCAGATCCATTTTTTAAAAATCTCTCAAACATTTGATTAATTGAAAAAAATGTATGTACAATTTAGCAATATGTATTACTTTTTGTAAACGCTACGTTCAAAGCTCTGGAGCTTTGGATCTACTAAAGTTATCATAAATCGAATCGGAAAAAAGGTATACATTATTATCATAAACTTTCTGTCAAAAATTGGTATTCCAAGCTTAATAAATAAAAATGCCTTAGTAATTTGTAATAGGACAATTTAATTCAATATGGCCGCCATTTGCCTGACAACCAATGATACAATACCATCTTATTATTTCATATCAATGGTTGATGTAGGTGTCACGTGGTGTGCATTGGGGCAACAACGACAGTAGTTTTCGCCGGAAATAGCCTATGAGATATTAGGTAGAAAGTTGCCAGAAATTGGTACCTCTACAGAGATATTGTGCAAACTACTTGACAAAGTGTGGGAGAGAGAGGAAATACAAGCAGAATGATGGAATTAGGTCATCTGGTCAAGTTGACTGTGACGAGTCTGAATCCTATCTCGGCTATCATCAAAACATTACACCGTACAGAAATTCCAAGAAGTCAAACAAGCAATCAAAACAGTATCTCGGGTTACACAATGCTAATAATTTGTAAGGCCTTTTAGTAGGAAGACGAGAAAGTGTAGATGTTGACAATTTTTTGAAAGGCAATGTGCAGAGATGAACGAAATATATCAATGATGAGCAAATCATGGACAAACAGTAACCAGAGAGTTACTGGAATAGTGTGCTTTTAATTAAATGAATTATGTTATTTTTGACATGCTTTGATTCTCATGAGTAACCACATCTTGTCTGATCTGTCTCATCTTACCTCCTGACTGAATAGAGAGTCAGTGAGCGATACTGCGTAGGATATATATATATATATATATATATATATATATATATATATATATATATATATATATATATAATTTTTCAGGTTATATCTTGCCTTGAAGAGTTTATTAAATTCTACGTGCCTAAGTCAGCAGCTGCCATCACAGGTGTCAATACCCTGTTGAGGTATGGCGGCTTGCGTACCCTGATTATCCCAGAGCTATGCCAGCTGGAGTTTTACTCCTGGAAGGTTCTACCAAGCTGGACAGGTTTGAGCGGGCATGGGTCAGACTAAAGCAAAACCCTTGTCGTACAGGTTGGGGGTTTTAGCTTAGGGCTGACACCCCTGTCTATGTAAAAAGTAATGAAGCTACGGAAACGACAAGAAATGAACAAACTTTGCTGCTGGATGGACATCCGGAATCTGAGGCTCCTACGACTGTCGGTGGGGAAAGCCGAAAGGAAGCCACTGAACAAAAGTTGGGGCACTGTACGAAGCACGGCCAACGACCGAGCAAAGTAGAATCAATTTGTTGTTGCCCTACAAGACACCACTAGGCGTGATGACCACTGACTGCTTTGACGGTCGGTGGCTAAGCATCAAATAAGAAGAAGCAGTCAGATGGAGGAAGTTTTGTTGTTCTGAGCCTTTGTGAAATGTCAGAGGGTCTTCAACAGTGCCACCTTTAAGATTGAAATAACCGCAGATGTGTGATTCTTTCCAGTTCCATTGTTGGGCCAGGCCTAGAAGATCATTCACAGATCCGTAGCCTTGTTTGGGGCTAATTGACTTTTAAAAAAACCATACCACACAAAAGAAATTAAAATCTTAAGATTACAATAATCTAAAGACTATGGAACATATAACCTACGAGTTAATCTCTACAAGTGAACATTGAAATGATGATACAAGTCTGTGATGTTAAAGAACATTGCAAATGCCATTATAAATTGTAAAATAATATTAACATTTGTTCAAGTTTAGCACAGAGGAAAGACAGTTTTCATCAAAGACCAAGAAAACAGATGAAGATGGACTTTAATTAACTTTAAATGTAATATCAATACTTGACTGTGAAACCATATATTTATATGAGTTTATTTGAAAATTAGCCAACAGATCAAAGAAAGATCCTGTACATACATAAATTATAAATTGTACCAACAGTCTTTATGGAATTATTTAAGTTTGGTTCTTAATTCTTGTAGGTTAGTTAATTACCACTAGCAGAGCCACAGTCTAAGGTTAGTCTGGAGAGAGGCATCATAGGAACCTAAGATAGTACATCACCATCTCATCTAGGAACCTATACAGCTTGACTATACCTTTGATGTCGATACACCATAAGTTTTTTCAGAGAATGGGGTATTTCTTGTAAGACCAGTCTCTTATCCGGCACTATCCTGGTATCAGCTGATACATCTATTTGTCCAGGATATTATCATCATCGTTATATCTTTCATCTCACTACACTGGTGTCTCACGTCAGGGATATGCTGGGTGACATCCCACTGGGCTTTCTTGTCACCATATATTAGGGTAATTATAGGATCACTTTAATCTTCTGTGCTATTTTGTAGAAAACATTTTTGAATAAGAATTATTTTTGGTAGGAATAGCAAAATAAAATATAAATTATTTTAAGTACCATTGAGTTCTATAAAAAGGTGTGGTAGTTGTAAAGTTAAAGGTGTCTTTTATTAAGTAATTTATTTAGTTAAGTATTTTCGTTTGGTCAGTAAGCAAGGTTGATTGTCTGCCAGTGCATTAGTCTGTGATCATGGCAGATTTAATACAATTTAGATCAGCCACTCTCCAGAAGGTAAAGGAGTTGGGTTTAAGTGGTGATGCTCTCATTCAGTATGTCACAACATAGTGTGATAAGTTCATGGTCAGAGAAGACAAGAGATTGGAAACATATAAGAGGTTAGCAGCTGAGGCTGAGGCTAAGAAGTTGCAAATAGAGGCTGAGGCTAAGAAGTTGCAAATGTAAGCTGAGGAGAGAAGAGCAGAAAGTGACCATAAGGTAAAAATTAGGAAACGTGAACTTCAAGGAATTGCTACGGGTAATGGAAGTATTCCATCTCACTCAGAGAGTAGCTCCAGCCAGAGCACCTAATATGGAGCCTTTAACTTTCACTTCGATACATTTGTGGAAAAGGAAGACAGAATTGAAGATTACCTTGATAGGTATTAGAGATTAGCCTCCTCTTATGGCCTAGAAAAAGAGAAATAGAACTAGAAGTTATCGCAGGAATTGAGAGGAGTGGCTTACAATGTTTACCTGAAACTCCCTAAAGAAGATTAAAATAGATATGAAGCCTTAAAGCAAGCTTTGTTAGTTCTGTATGAACAAAACGCAGATTCTTATAGAAAGAGATTTAGAACTTCGTAGCTTCAGTCAGGAGAAACATACCAGCAGTTTTCAGCAAGGTTGGAGAGTTACCTGCTGAAGTGGTGCGAGTTGGGAAACTTTAATCAGGACTTTGAAGGGAACAAGGAGATGACATTAATAGAGCAGCTCCTGGATTTCAGGTCTCCTGAAACAAGGACATTCCTAATTGAACATAAGAGAGAGATGCTAGATGAAATAATCGATTATGCTGAAAGTCATAAGATGGCTCACCCTTTGACTCAGGGAACTAGAAGAAGCCAGGGGAAGGTTTCAAGCCACCACAAAACAGAAAAGGTTTGATACTAAGGACCAACCAAACAAAATTTTGGCAGGCAAAAATTTGACAGGAACCCTCAAATACAGGAGAAGAAACATTACAAACAGGGTGAAAAGTGGTGTAAAATTTGCAAAATGGAACAACCACTATATTTTGGACTGTAAAAAGTAAAACCCTCTACATCACGCTGCATGCCTTGCAACAGGGAACAATGAAAAGAAAGAACTGACAACAGAATAGCCCTCGTCATCTCCCTGTCTGCGAGGAAGTAACTTGTAACGGCACTAAGATTGTGCTTATATGATATTGGATTGGACTTCGACTCGGTCGTGAGTTCTACCCTGGTGCATCCAGATCAATATGCCACAGAAACAGTGGGGATGGAAGGAGCAACCAAGGAGATAGCAAACATGACTCGTCCCATAGCAAGGATCAATGTTAGGACTCACTATGTGGAAGGGGTGATTAAAGCAGCAGTAACAGATGAACCCATCTGCCCTCTGATATTGGGGTGTAGATATGTGTTTTTGGGAGATCCCAAAAGACATGTGGTCATTGCAGCAGTACGAGGCAATCTAGGAAAGAGGAGGACTGCTCAATAAATACTCATCCAGAGAAGATGAAAAAGGCTCAGGCTGAAGATAGCACATTAAAGCCTTGTTTTGGCAAACTGCCAAAAGTTCATAACCCCCCAACAAAAGGCGAGTTTTACATAAAGAATGAACTGCTATATAAAAGCTGGAACCGGACCAAATGGCCATGGACAGCTGGTAATACCATTTTCATATAGGGAAAATGTTATGGAACGAGCACATCCTGTACCTAACAGTGGATATAAAAAAATGGTACCACTGGGCCCAGGATTGCAGTGCAGTATTACTGGCCAGGTATCACTGGAGACATAGCTCGGTATGTGACTGCTTGTTCAGAATGTGAAAATGTAACCTCAACACGTGGGGAACACCAACATTACCTAGGGAAGCATTGCGGCGGACGAAGGCTTAAAATAAAAATCAAAAGGTAGATATAATGGATAGGAAGAAACTATCTCACAAACGATTAAACAGAAAACCAGTAACCATGGCAACTCTCAGTGGTGCACCGAGAGTAAATGTAAAAGAGGCCATTCTAGTTGAAATAAGCTCGGAACACCACGTCCGGGATAAAAATAAAAGTGTGGTTAGTCAACCACCTTTAATAAGAAAATTACAGGGAAAACCCCCAAAATAGGTAGTAGAAGATTGGGTTGTACGAACCTTTTGACGAGTGCACAGCCAACTTCATTATATCGCCCATTACGTTAAAGTTGAGATGGCTCCGGCAACGTTATTATTTGGCCGGCCCATCAAAGGTCCAGTGGAAGCCTTATTGAGGACATGGACAGATGAGAAAGCAGAAGAGATTGTAACCTTACCCTATCAGTATGGTAACGAGTTGACATCACGTCTACAAACTGGCTGGAAATTAGCAAACGAGAATCTTCGTAAAGCCAAAAGGAAACTTGCTGCATATTTTAACAAGAAGGCGAAGGATATTGAACTAGCTGATGGGGAGAATGTGCTTCTTATTTACCCAGCAGTAACAGCAAGCTACAAATAGAATGGCAGGGCCCATATACTGTTCTAGAGAAGTTGTCTATAACCAACTACGATAGACAAAAAGGGAAAGGAAAAAGTCTATCATGTTAATTTACTCAAGAAGTGTTATGATAGAACTGCTTCTGAAAGTCCCTATTTGATGACCCTGACCATAGCTACTGAGATGAAAAATGAACATCTCACCTCATATGAATATCCTTTTAAGACCCTGTGAACTATATGAGCAGGTAAAAGTCAGTAATCACCTGACGAAAGGACAGAGGGAGCAGACTCAGAAAGTTAACGGACAAACCGGGGCGCACTAATGTAATGGAATATAATATGAAGTTACTAGCCCCAACACCAATCTGCATGATAACTTATCTAATTCCATCTGCCAAAGAACAAGCTTTAAAGGGAGAGATTGATTACCTATTGCAATAAAATATCATTTCCCAATCTGAATCGACTTACAGCGCCAATGGGGTTTTGCTGAGGAAAACCTGTAGTGAACATAGAATCTGTATAGATTAATGGAAATTGAATGCTGTCACAGAGCCTCAAGCAGATCCATTACCAGACACCATTCAACTATTTGCTTGATTGAACAAGACACAATATTTTTCTAAAGTGGATCTGAGCAAAGGGTGTTACCAAATTCCCGTCAAGCCTGCGGTCAGACCATTACTGACCATCATCATGTTCCTGGCTGTAAATACAAACATTTATACGGATGCTTCAAAAACTGTGTCATGTTTTATTCAAAAAGTTAAAGTCTACATTTGTTCAAGTCATCATCATGTTCCTGGCTGTAAATACAAACACACAAACATTTATACGGATGCTCGAAAAACTGTGTCCTGTTTTATCCAAAAGTTTAAGTCAACGCTTGCTCAAGTCATCATCATCATGTTCCTGCCTGTATATTCAAACACACTTAAATGATGGGGATGCTCCAAAAACTGTGTCCTGTTTTATACAAAAGTTCTAGTCTACACTTGCTCAAATCATCATCATCATGTTCTGTTTTATCCAAAAGTTCAAGTCCACATTTGCTCAAGTCATCATCATCATTTAGATTTTTGAGCTTGGAACCACCAATGTATGACAAGAAAATCAATACTAGATTAGAAGTTAGGAAATCTTGTAAATTTAATAAAATTAAAAAAAATTATACACATGATGAAGAAATTTAGGTTCTGAACACTTACGTGTTCTACAACCTACTTGTGCCAATACTGTAATAAATGTTGATTATTACGGACAACACAGTGTAGTTTTTGGAGACAAAAGTTGCCATTTGCTCAAGGCAAACGTGTCTACGACTACTACTCTTATAGATGCCAGTCGACAAGTATATCGGTCAGAGAAACAATACAGAGCAAATACTATAGACCATAGGAGGCCGAGTAGAAAGACTCCAGAGGATTCAGAAATATTCATGTTGGACTACTCAGACATTTCAGAATCTAGGGGAGATAGAGACGTTAGTGGCAGACACACGAATCGGAGATCTTATAGGCGAGAAAATAGTTCTAGACCACACTGAGAAGTAATACGCCGTGGAGACGAGCGGAGAAGCAAGAATAAAGATAGAGATGTGGAAATTAATAGGAGATATGAGGAGTCTAGGAGAAAGACGAGTAGAAGAAGAGATAGTATGGATCGAGCAGATTACCGATCCAGCAGTCGAGATAAGGAGACTAAGAAAAGAAACGAGATAAGGAAATCAAGGATTCTAGTGAAGAATAATATAACTGCAGATAGACTTAGAAACAGATCTATTAATAGAAGTACTAGCTAATCAAAGATACCGATGAGCAGTACAAACATTAGGGATTGAGGAAGGTACCGATCCAATAGTAGAAACAATTCTATCAGTAGTAAAAGAGAGAGAAATGAGTACTGAGAGATGAAGAAGTAGAGAAGACAGTCGAGTAGGTACAACAGAGTGAAGTCGAAGAACAGGAAAAGAAGTAGAGCGAACAGAATAACGTTTTAGGAGATAACTACGAGGGGAGATCTCATAGTACACAAAAATGAGTATAGTTTACGGCAGCAGTCCGTACAATGAAGCGGCTAATCGAGGTGGATAAGGCATGAGAAGAAAACGCTGAAGATGGATAGAACACACACTAAGGTAACTTGAACATAGCTTTACGAGGCTGTCCTTGTTCTGGAATATCGTCTTGGCTTTTATCTCCCTTGCCATGCAGTAGTGGTCCACAAATGGCCAAAAACCGAGTTCAAGGATGAGTGTCTCAAAAGGTTTAACTCTTCTCTCAAGATTACATTTGGCAGAGATATGCATAGAAGAAAGATGCTTCTATTTCAGGGAGCCTTACATAAATTTTACCGAATTTCGAGTATAACAAATGAGATCATCAAAGTCGTTATTAACTTATTATTCTCCAGCTCTTTTGTGAGGAAAAGTTTCGATTCGTATTTGAGATTCAGAAAAATATGAATTTATTAGCTCTTTCTGGTTATGTGTTTAAATTAAACTGAGTGAAACAAATGCAGACATAAAATTGACTTAATAGTGATTAATTCAACTATAGGTTTATATTTACATATAAAGAAGTTTAAAAATCAATTATTGGTTGACAAGATAAAATAATTAAAGCCGTTTTGAAAACAAAGCGTCATATTTGTCATCATCTGTAGATCATAGTTGTAGGTGGATAAGAGAAGCCAATTGAAAATGTCCATTGGCTGAGCTGGTATGTTAGTTAGCTGGTATGTTAGTTAGCTGGTATGTTAGTTAGCTGGTATGTTAGTTAGCTGGTATGTTAGTTCGCTGGTATGTTAGTTAAATGGTATGTTAGTTAGCTGGTATGTTAGTTAGCTGGTATGTTAGTTAGCTGGTATGTTAGTTAGCTGGTATGTTAGTTAGCTGGTATGTTAGTTAGCTGGTATGTTAGTTAGCTGGTATGTTAGTTAGCTGGTATGTTAGTTAGCTGGTATGTTAGTTAGCTAACAATGTGGGATATTAATTGTGTCTACTTCAGTTGCTGCTAGTACCTAACGGTTGTTGGACTGTTCCTTCTCTTCAGGAGTAGACTTTTTGGGCAGAAACACGTCCCTTGCAATACGGCCGGGGTTGCACGTTAGGTTGCTTCGTCTCGTGTACTCAGGACGCATCTGTTTTTTGTGTCTAGCGTTGGCTTCTGACAACTTTGATCAAAATCAGCAAGAAGACAAATGTCTCTACTAAGTATCGAATCTCCTGATATAACACCAGGTGATCTCCGCTTCCATCAACCACTTTAGCTTTCTTAGAATTGTGCCCATATCCCTGAGCATTACATCTGGACCATCGAATGGGATAAAAGTGCTTTTGTACAGCGAAAGATGGCAGTTGCAACATTGTATACATATTTAAACATACCTAAAAAACGTACTAAAATATTGATACAATAACTTTATACACGAGGACAACACCACCCACTCCTTGCTCCCTGTGGATTATGGGGCTACCTCTGATGTTGGTTCCTTGAGATGAAACCCGTACAAAGCTCTTGCAGTGGTGGTTTATGTGGTAAGTTCCTTTAAGTGATGACGGTGTCAGTTCCATGTGACAACTGTACATCTACAAGCAATTTATACATGTCAAATGCAAATAACAATGATAGCATATACATATTACAACATGTCCTACTATCAGATGAATTAATACACAGACTTGATGCACAGAAAAGGCCGTACTTTACTGCAACAAGGTAACGTTGCAGCTATCTCTCGAGTAGATGCAGTTACAGCGTACTGAATACTTCTACTATTTCAAAAGAGGAAACTCCTAAGCCTTGAGCGTCCTGTAATATTATATGAGTTTTACACTTCTTTAATCTTAGCGGATACTCTTGTAATCCCGTGGCCTGTCCTATAGTCGAAACAAGTCTATAGGCCACAAAGAAGGTTAAACAAGTCAAACGGTCAGGTCTACCTTGTTGAATTACAACATGCGACTAGACAACCTCAGTAGAAGTACTATTAGAGCGGGTGAAAAAAAGGTTGAAGTATGGCACAGGAAAATGTTTTTAGTGAATAAATGACTTGGTCACAAATCCCCAGGGTTAGAGAGGCAGAGGACGATCAAAGAATATTAGGAGAAAATAACTCAAGACAGACGTGAAGGGGATTGTCAGGAACCACTTATCATGGTGAATACTCCACTGGTTACAACACTGCAGTGTGGATTTATAATAACAAATAAAGGCTCGTTATTCCCAGCGTACAACCACACAACAATGGCTGACATAATAAATAACACCTTCATTAGGTACTTCCCTTTAATTATTTACACACACAATAAGGCCTCACACGGCCAATCAACGCATCACATACAATAATGAAAAAACCACTGTAAGCTTGCCTAAGCAGCTTATCTATCAGCATCATACACGAAGGTACGACTTACAACAAGAACACTGCAATGAATATCGCTCACCTGAGCGGCAAAACTGTGACAATGACACACTCACATCATTGACATCTTATTAAACTACGGCCTGTAGAAGAGAGAGAATTTGAAATTCCAAAATTTCAGGATTCTTATAATTTTTTGGACAACACCACAACCGGGTAGACAGTTTTACATGGCCAGTCCTGTAATGAAATATTATCACCTCCTACTTATACCATAGCATCATTCGTGCTAATAGTTATCAGTTAGATTAGGAAGAACAGTTACGATGTTTTATTGAAATAAAGACTCGAGTTACACTAGTATCAGATTGAAACTGAAACTAGTCGAAACTAGGTTTTAAATAGCGACTCAACGCTATCTTTTGGCGGGAGTTGCTTATCAAACGATGACGTAAATCGGAATAGCCGAGACCCTCCATCGGCAAGCATATGACACCCAATAAAATAAATAAAGAAGTATTAGATTAACCAACCAAAAGGTAGTAAAAGCGTGCACCACTCTGCGATGGCAGATTTTGCATATCTGAAGTCAATTGATCTACAGAAGCCAGTTTGTACGGACGTAGCCTTAGTCCATCCAACTGCTGGTCTTGAAGTTATCAAGATATCAACTCTGTGTGAAGTAAAAAAAATGTTTATATAGTTGGGAATTCATATTACCCGTAAGTAAATGCTTCGTGTGACTTTTTCATTTTCAGTATAAAACCTAGTTAGGCCAGAAATGCCTAAATGTTGGGAGAACGAGCTGAACTTATAAGAAATGAAACGGGGCTCTTAAATGCCAAATTAGCTCAAATCATAACAAAGGTAGAGGCTCGACTGTCATTTACCCCTGAGTCGGATAAATCTAAGAAGCAAATGAAAAGGAACTAAGCAAAAATACTTACCTCAACTTGGATAAAAATACAGGGAGAAATAATAAATAACCATAAAGACGCATTTTTATGAGGATTTGTGAATGCATGCAAGTTACTTTTTTTGGATTGTATATACAAGATAATAAACTGTTTTACTGGATCCCTGAAGACTTTCTTAACTACTTCCTGTTGAAGGTTTTACAGTGAATAGTGAACATAGAGTATGCTAATAAAAGTCACAAAAAATTAAACACCACAGAAGAATTCTGGAACGAACTTGTGTACAAACATCATCAACAATAACTATCTCTGGTAGTATATCAATATCTTGACTTGAGTGATTCAATAAACAAACACACAAGAAACTTGAACATATTTAGCTCATCAAATTTCTATTTAGTACATAGTATTTTACATATAAAAAACTTACACTTACTCACACTTTCACGTGTACACTTAAGCCACTGTTTAGACACTCCGAAATGAGTCAAAGCATTTAAGAAGTCACATGAAGAATAGAAAAATACCTGGAATCTGCACCTATATACCTATATATACATACACGCACATACATACATACATTTGTTCCTTCTTTTTTTTAATTTGTATTTCTTTTTCAATTTAACAAAAACCAGTACATTGTATAATACATATTGTGGCCGGGGGAGTGGACGGGAACGGCACCAAATCAAGTTAGATGTGACCGGGCTTGGTCACGGTGACAAATCAAGTCTAGTGTGACAGGGTGAGAATGGGGTGGAATCTTTTATCAATGTTCATCTGTTGTTTTACTGGCGACTGCCAGAGATGGTGATTACAGAATAGGAACATAACCCAGGTGGTTCTTTTGGAGTCTCGTAACTGTGTTTATGTTTTAGGCTGCATGATCGTCGAAAATATGGTAACATTCTTTTCTCAATTACCTGATGTAAAGAAACGACACTTCCTACTGACGTTCAGGAAATAAGTTCAAGCTGGATTAAATATGAATGAACACCTTTATTAAGTGTCTGCACACTCTGACAACTTCATAATAGTTCATAAATACATGTGCTTCTGTGGTATACATACCAGTCATCCCAAGAAATAACACACAGCCATCGAACTTACAAAATGGTCCAAAACCCCAAAATCACTGCCTCGCACTTCTCGTGCCTAAAACCAACTCACTTAACCCCCTTCTCTCAAACCATCACTTCCGTCCTAACTACTGGGTTATTCTACCCAAAGTTCGATGACGTCATTTCTTAACCTTTAATTAAATCACTCATAGGATTTGTGACTAGTGTTATTACGCTAACTAGACACGCTCAAATACTTAGTGTTTAATCTTGCTAAGTATTCTTACCCTAACTATAATTAAGTGGCAGCACCTTAGTGTTAATCTGACGTAACAGTCCGTACTGTCACATACGCCCGGGGCAACTAAAGTGTATCTGTTGAAGGCGATCTTCTCTGTTGTTCTGGAACATTCAATTTGACAACAATGTTCCATATAATGTCAATAAAGTGGTTATAAATTCTGGCCATGTTAGTTGAGTTCTTATATGGTTTCATTCAAGATTTTTTCATCGTGTCAATTGGTGTTGCTTTACGCGAATGCGGGGTGGGGTAGAAAAAACGTGTGAGCAAACATTTGAAAGTTGCAATTATATTGAACTTGTAATTCCATTGACGTGATAAGTCGGTTCATTGAGTCCATACATTTATTCACAGTGATACATACATGATGATCAATTCCAATAGGAGTAGAAAATAAGTCCATAGAAGTAATGCATAAATTAATCAATAGCGTAGACTGCTGGTTATGTGTCAATGTCCGTTATGAGGATACAATGCAGTATTGTCGTCAGAACATCACAGCTATATGCACGAGCAGATAGACATGGCTACCTGCCGACAGTGAGACTGCGAGTCTGAAATATATTCATACGAATTTGACGATTATTCTCATCCTTCTGAGGATTCTAGTTAAGTACTAACCTCCATATATTTCCTTCTCATATCGAGTTCTAGGACTGACCCTGGTCCATCAAAAATACACATATAAATGGCTATATCATGCCATTGAATTGGAAGGTTAGAAAAAACGCAGCTATTCAGCTTGGCGGTCAAGTAACAAGGGGTCACGTTTCTTAGTTACCGACTGTGTCCTAAACAACGCTATACACGTCATAATCGATCGTGTATGAAGCGTTCAGTAATTGAAACATCTATCGCAATATATTAAATGTCTTAACCTTTACAATTGCACGTCTGGTAACCTTTAGCAGACGGCGTTAATATCATATACCGTAACAATTCCCTGTACACCGGGGAAAAAAAAAATCTATCGATTTTTTTTCAATATCTATCCGACTTAACAATTTTTCAAAAAAATTTAACACAATTGTGACATATGGCCGACGATGTTCTGAGTAGAACCGTGTTGCGGTCGTGTCAACTAACTATTTGTCATAGTCATCTAACATAAATCACATTATATATCAATATTATACATATTATTATATCAACTAAATAAATGTCCAATGTTAATAGTGAATGATAAAATTAAATTAAAGTAAGGTCTGTCGTATTAGTATGTCATATAGGAATTAATTTGACTAATTAAAATTAAATTAATTAATTAAACTAAGAGTTAAATTATTAAGGTTCTAATGTAACGTGATGTCATGAGAGAAGAAAAGACAAACTAAGTGAGAAGAAATAGAAAGAAATTCGAATATAAGTTTTAACTTAATTGTGTGTGTTAAGTGTTAGTGAATAATAACTATCTAATTTAACTAACTAAATAATGTATAGGTACATTAAAAAAAAATTATTAATCTAATAATTGTGTGAGATTTATTTTCTCTTTTCATAATTTCTTCTTTTAGTATTTCGTTCTCTTTTTTGTTCTTTCATTTCATTTTTTTCTCACATTTCATTTTATTGATAATAATTCAATTAAGAAGTTAAGTTAACTAATTAATTAGTATAGGATATGATGATCCATCCGTAGTCTTGATCCTGATGAATTCTTTTAGGCAAAAATGTTCAAACGTTTACGTTGGAAAGAAATGTCATTTATCCTAGCATCCAAGAATTAAGTGCACCTAGGATAATAAGTTCGACTTGTCGTCAGATATTGTTCCATGATTGTTCAATGATATTCGTATATCGTGTATGGACATTAGACGAAGTTCGAATGTAAGTATATATACCTTGATTGTCTTGTAGTTCAATTCTGTGATGCATATAGTATATATAAAGTTTAAATTGAAGGCAAGGTTAGTTCCCTTATAGTTGATACTTCGTTCAATCCAATGTAGTTCTGATTGATGTAGTTTAAGAGTGTCAATGTTGATTATTCGTCGTCAATAGGATTACGTGACAATGCATCTGCCACACAATTTTCAGTGCCAGGAATATGTTCAATGGAGAACTCGAATGGCTGTAGGATGATTGAATATCTGGCAAGTTTCTGGCTTGCATGATTAGAGCGACGCAAGGATGCTACAGCACGTTGGTCCGTCTGTATGGTGAAGGGAGCACCGAGCAAGAATTTTTCAAGCTTCGTTATTGCCCAGATCACAGATAAAAGTTCCTTGTCGACTGTTGAATAATTTGTTTCTGCCGGCTTCAGCTTTCTTGAAATGTATAACGTAGGATGTAGAATGCCATCATGGTTCTGGAGCAGGCATGCACCAATGCCGTAGTTACTAGCATCTGTTCGTAAGAAAAATCTTTTGGAAGCATCGGGAAGTCTTAAAATTGGTTCATGCGAGAACAAATTTATAATTTTGTTGAAAGTTTCATTGCATGTACCAGTCCATGTCACCTTCACCGGCATATCTTTTTTTAACAATGAAGACAATACAGCCGTGATGGATGACAAGTTTGGTATGAATCTACTGTAATATTGAACAAGTCCTAACAAACTCCTGACCTGTTTCTTCGTCTGAGGAACTGCTATGTTTAGAATTTTGGAGACTGTACTAGGTAACGTTCGGATATATCCCGATCCAATGATATGTCCCAAAAAGGTTATCTCATTACACGCGATTTGCACCTTTGTAGGTTTAGCAGTTAGATGATAATTCCTTAGAGTGTCAAAAACATATCTAAGTCCCGAAACATGTTCCTCAAACGACGAACTAAACAAGCATATGTCGTCAATATATGTAATAACGTCTGGTCTACCTGATAAAATTTGTCGCATCAGGCGAATGAAGGTAGCTGGCGCATTAACAAGCCCAAAAGGCATCACATTCCACTGGTATAGACCTTGTGGAGTGGAAAATGCGGTGTAGTACTTAGCCTTTTCGGTCAGTGGTATCTGCCAATAACCTTTAGTTAAGTCTATCTTACTAAATATAGTTGCGTTGGATAGACGTGGTAGTAAGTCGTCAATAAGTGGATGTGGTTCGCTGTCAACTATAGTCTTAGCATTTAATTTTCTATAATCAACACATAGTCTGATGTTATTGTCCTTCTTCCGGACAATCACTAATGGAGAAGAGAATGGCGAATTACTAGTCTCAATGATTCCCAGAGACAACATCTGTTCAAGTTCCTTAGTAGTTTTAGCAAGGAAATGTAAAGGAACAGAATAGGGATGTACACGAATAGGTGTATCATCATTGAGAGTAATGTCATGACTGATAGCCGATGTGCGACCCGGGACGTCGGTCAACACATCTGGATAAGATTGTAATAGATTAGCAATCTGTAGACGCTGTTGCGGTGTAACCGTTGAAGAGATGGTTACATCCCGCCAAGATTCAGTAGGTTGAACTACTGGTACAGGTAACGGTAACTGTACCTCAGGAAAAGAAGATTCTTCTTCCTGGATGACAGATAAGTTAGTATAATGACAAGTGGATACTGTGTTGTCATCTAGTTCATGAAAAATTGACTGTAAGTGTTCAGGACGTGTATGAAATTGCTTGAGCATGTTAATATGAAATATCTTTTTGTGTCCCTTGATATCTAAGACGTATAAGAATAAATGACCAATAAGGAAAAGAAATGATGACTGACTAGAGCTGAGTCATCAAGAAATAAGACAAAAGGGTGAGCGTACACCATTATCTGCGTGGCGCAGAATCAGGTAGTAATTGTAACTTTAGATAACGGTGATGAAAATAAACACCATTATCACGCTCGATTACCCAACGAGCGTCTCGATTGTTACGAAATGTAACCATCGCCTGTCTATTCTGCCCATTGCATGATGGCAGAAGGCGAACAAACTTAACGTTTGCTGTATAATCAAAAAAATTTCTAAGTGCCTGCCAGGTAGTATCCTGCGGCAGATTTCGCACTAACACTGTGCGAGAATACGCACTTTTCCCAATATATGTAGTATCATTGTCACGAAATAGTGGACAATGATGATATGTATTCTTTGTCAAAGAATTAACCTTCCTTTTCAACGCCGACATTGTCTTTCTGTTGGATGTCGTATCATCCTGACTGGACTGAGGATGATACCTATCATCACCAAAGGTATTAAGTTTCCTACATGTCGTAGACATGTCCTTGCTGGGCAAAGTAAAAACTTTTTCATCATAATTATTTGTGTTAACTTTATGTTTCCTTTTAAGTCCAGCATTATTATTTAACCTATTATTCTTCCTCATAATGTTTTTGTCAATGTTGACAACGTCAACAGTTTTATTAGGATCAGTTATATCCTTAGTATGTTGTCCAATAGATCTATCATCTTCATCAATTTCCAGGATAGTACTGAGAGTGAAGTTGGAAACTGCTGTGCCACATGTATTTATGTTGTTGGCACGAAGTGTAGCCATATGAACAACAGCGTTAGCGTTGCTAAAAGAATGCAAATTTTTTTTTTCCCAATCATTAATTTCCTGTGGGGAACAATCCTTACTACCATGGATGCGTCCCAACATCAGGTCTGCAATTGGATTCTGAAGCATGCATACTTTTACGTTCCCTGTGAAAAAAGGAGTGTTAACATGAATAATAGCTGTGGGGTAAAACTCTATTGTTCCACCAAAAGTCATGCAACGGACATATTCCCCCGTTGCACAGCTAGGATGTACCAGCGACTGTCGTACACCAATCGTTGTGGATCCCGAATCCCTCAGCACTGAGACGACGGATCCATTAACTAATCCCCTGTTAAAAATTAGTAGGCCTGTTCCATCGTTGACTGCAAGACCTACCTCTGGTGTAATATGTCCGCAGTTAAGCACTGTTTCTTTCGCCTTCTGAAAAAATAAGATTGCATTGCTGGCAACTATTTGCCACATTATAATTAATAGCAAAACATGCAGCAGAAGACTGTGTTGTATTATTGTCAAGTGGGACCTGAGCTATAGGGGTAGTATTATTTGTAACTGCCGCCCCTGTATTATGGTTGTAATGAGATGATCCCCGAGAATGAGATCGATTCCGAGTATAATTGTTAAAATTATCTCGTCGCCCTCTATAGTAACTATTATCTCGATGTCTCGAGCCATGATTATTACCATTCCAGTTGTTATTATTATTGGGAGTATGTGATCGATTATAATGAGTGTTATGTTGACCATTGTGGTAGTTTGTTTGAGGTGAATAATTTCTATCTCGTGATCTACCTCTGTTGAACTCATTTTTATTGTTGAAATCATTATTATGTCCCTTCTGAAAGTTAACATTGTGATTTCTTTGGAACCTGCTTCTGTCTACACTGTGATGTCTTTGTTTGTTATTGTGATTGTAGGCCATATTAGACGCCACAGGTAGAGGTTCTCTTAATGAGGAGTTAGAAATGGTTGCATTCGGGTGTGCCGAACAGTAGTTTAAAGAAATTTTTTCTAACTCGTCCATGGTACCTGGTTTACGCTCCTGCAAATATGCAAAAAATGGCTGGCTAACTGAAGATAATACCTTATCCCGCAGTAGTAAATCAACTAATTTGTCGTATGATTTGTTGACTTCTGCCAGTTCAACCCATCTATTAAATGTATTGCGTATGTTCGCAATGAATCCTGCAAAATCCTTTGGAGATTCAGGTAAAATTCCCTTAAATTTTAACCTACAGTGTTCCTCGTCCAGGTGAAACCTTCGTAAAAGCAAGGACTTAATAGCACCGTAGTTATTAGCTATTGATGGGTCAGCATTTTGAGAAGCTGTCAGTGGTTCTCCAACCAAGAATTCATTTAATTTGAGTACCCATGACTCTTCAGGCAAATGGTTAGATTTGCAAGTCTGTTCAAAACGTGCCAGGAACGATGAAAGGTCGTCGACGTTCAAGTTGAAAATGGGTAATTTAAAGTTGTAGAAATGTTTAGGTTGGCTGGATGATGATCCATTTTGTGCGTTATTATTCTGGTTTGCATCAGCATTTTGTGCTTGTAATCTTGCTGTCTCCAATTTAATACGCGCCAATTCCATTTCTTGTTGTAAAATAATTTCCTCTCGTTTCAATTTATTCTCTTCTTCCTGTTTGGCGATTGTTCTTTGCTCTTCTCTTTCACGTTGAGCAATCTCTCTCAGTCTATTTTCCTTGTCAATTTGCTTCATCTCACCGTTCTGTTCTGCTTCCTCTTTCTTTAATGCAGCTTTTTTCTCTTCTTCTTTTCTTTCATATTTTTCCAGTTCTGATTCAGCAAACTGACGAAGTTCTTGAGATTTATAACCATATTCACGACCAATCTTAACGAAATGGTCTATAGTAAGCATTTTGACTTTTATCTGTAAGTAATTATTGATAATTACTGATTAAAATAGTCAATAGTAGCTTCAGAGTAATTATTATACTTACTCAACTTAGAAATATTCAATATAAGTAATCACAATAGTACTGAACTTAATGTCTAAGTTCAACTAATAGACAATATTTTGTAACAATATTGTATCTAAATAATACTATATCATAAATAGTTATGATATCTGTTAAATATAATGTAATTATATCACACAATTAATCTCAATATCCAATAATGTTGGGTATAATTCCTAGTAATTATATTGTTCAATGTACTAAGTCACTCTCTTAGTACCAGAAAAGTATATTAAATAATATACAATGGGTCTATTACCTCAAAGGTAGCTATAAGATTATTTTATTTTGTCAATATATATATTATATTATTATGCCCTAGGCATCTATGATAAATTGTAGTGCTACTTTCTTGGACTATCACTGCATAATTATGCAATGTCCCATATTAACCTTAATTATTTTAAAAATTAATCAAATTAAATTACAAGTGTATTATTGCATATAATAACATATTATTAATGTAGTATTAATATATATATTATGAGGATAAACAAAACAATGATGCAACTAAAAGGTACAAACAATGTTAAGACGCAAACAAGACATTTTCACAATTAAAAATGAATTTATGAACTAAATAAAATAAGCGGAAATGTCACAGACCAAATGAAGGGTCAAGGTTTGACCCGAGGTCAACTGAATATTCAAAGTACACACAAAAAAAAAATGACTGCGAAAAATGATGACGTCACAGGACTCATAACGGACGAAATTTAACAATCATAAAATAAATGATAGTCAGAGGAGAATGGACGAATAGTAACGAACATGGTACAGAACTGAATAAAATTATTAACTGAGTACGAATAAAATACACCAATTATCTACGGGACAGTACAGCTAACGCAAAATCGTCAAACGACAGCAGATTTGGACAACAAGTCCAATGTCAAACCTCAATGGGGTTTCCAAAGGTGCAATCGTTTAACTGCCCTAAGAAACGACCGAAATTAATTCAGGCATCGTGAGAGCCGCAGAATTTAATTTCAGTTCATCCTCCCTACCTCCCACAAATTAATAACAAATACATACGATGGAAAACAAATTTAACATATATACATGAAAATACATAGACATGCCTGATCAAAGCAAAATGGACTCAGCACTGTTATTTATCGACCGACAAAGGTCACACTTAAATGACTTATCTTTTGTGCTCAGTTCGGACTCCTGTCGATGACGGTATGCACCAACGGTGTAGAAGTGTGTCTGACTGTTTGCTCTTGATGCATATACAGGGTTTATTCGTTGACTTTGTTATTTTTTTTCCTCCGTAGAAACTAGGCTTGCTGCTGTCAACTTGTATGGCATGTACACGAACTTTGGTGACGTCACGTTGTTAGGGATTATACTGAGTACTGCGTCATAGGTCATAATTCAGCACATCATGTGATCGTCCTTCAAATGTAAACAATTGTTAATTTCCGAATTTTTTTTTCGATCCCCAATCAATGGACACCATCTGTTGAAGGCGATCTTCTCTGTTGTTCTGGAACATTCAATTTGACAACAATGTTCCATATAATGTCAATAAAGTGGTTATAAATTCTGGCCATGTTAGTTGAGTTCTTATATGGTTTCATTCAAGATTTTTCATCGTGTCAATTGGTGTTGCTTTACGCGAATGCGGGGTGGGGTAGAAAAAACGTGTGAGCAAACATTTGAAAGTTGCAATTATATTGAACTTGTAATTCCATTGACGTGATAAGTCGGTTCATTGAGTCCATACATTTATTCACAGTGATACATACATGATGATGAATTCCAATAGGAGTAGAAATTAAGTCCATAGAAGTAATGCATAAATTAATCAATAGCGTAGACTGCTGGTTATGTGTCAATGTCCGTTATGAGGATACAATGCAGTATTGTCGTCAGAACATCACAGCTATATGCACGAGCAGATAGACATGGCTACCTGCCGACAGTGAGACTGCGAGTCTGAAATATATTCATACGAATTTGACGATTATTCTCATCCTTCTGAGGATTCTAGTTAAGTACTAACCTCCATATATTTCCTTCTCATATCGAGTTCTAGGACTGACCCTGGTCCATCAAAAATACACATATAAATGGCTATATCATGCCATTGAATTGGAAGGTTAGAAAAACGCAGCTATTCAGCTTGGCGGTCAAGTAACAAGGGGTCACGTTTCTTAGTTACCGACTGTGTCCTAAACAACGCTATACACGTCATAATCGATCGTGTATGAAGCGTTCAGTAATTGAAACATCTATCGCAATATATTAAATGTCTTAACCTTTACAATTGCACGTCTGGTAACCTTTAGCAGACGGCGTTAATATTTATGGGTTTATAGTCATCAATATCTCTCACATTTGTGCGAATCATAAAACATAAAACAACATGACAAGCGAGTTAACGTCGCAAGGAAAAAAAAACTGGCAAAAAAAATATAGCGGGTGCACATAATATATAGCGGATGCCCAAAATGGCTGTCACCCTACACTTCACTGAAGTGGGTGATGAAAAAAAATATGAATGGAACAAATGGAAATAGAACCACAGAACTTGGTGGCAAAGTATGGGCAAAATGGGTAATTCTCATTTTAAAAAATGACTTTGCCGGTGTAACAATAACCGGAAACAATGAATGGAATGGAAACATGGTAATCAATGGACAATGGTATAGAATATATAAATGGGCAAATAGTTAAATCACATGTATGAGTGTCGGTGTAACAATAACTGAAAATTCAAACAATCATAATGCAATATGGTGTCATCATCATAATGAATCGTGAATGATGCCAACATTAGTGGCGGGTGAAGATGTACATTAGTTAATCACTTTTATTTGGTACAACAGAACGATGTAAACCTTAAAAAAATCTGGGCAAAATCTTACGTCAGAAACATGGCAAAAAGAAAAACACACACACAAAAATCATAGGGGCATACAGGATTGTCAAATATTACATTAGTCAAAACTAATGTGACATAATGACGCTAACGCGTGTAAAAGGGAACTACGTCAACTACAATATATCAGGACTGCAGAGATCGTCTGAGTTCGTGGATCTCCATCAGCAGTGGTCGAAAGGATGTCGTGAGGGAACTGTTCATGTACCGGTAGATTCAGCAATGTCTTTCTTGCGGACGAAAATGTAACAGCTCTCCATAAATAACGGCTGTTGGACTTTCCTATCTGAACTGGAAATGTGCGTAAAGTGTGTAACCCAGATGTTCAAGGATGCGTAACGATTGGTCTTCAGGGTAGCATCAGGATCAAGCAATTCAACAGGAGGGTATTGTGTAGGAGACCTGCATCGGAAGACACGAGAAGCAGGGTCGACTTCATGCTAAAAATAATAGCAGGGCAGGAAATGTCAACCTGACCGGAGACGGCATCTGGAGGTAAGTGCAGTTCAATTTGTAAACATCTTTGCAAAAATGTTCATTGCTTCCAATCTTTCAATGGCTTATAATAACAGGCGAGGGTCGTACTGTGTAGGATGGTATGTAGGAACAATGGCATGGACTACGGGAGTGGACGGGAAACAACGGGAGGGTCGGGGTGGAGGCTGCAGACTAGTATGAGGATAACGGAGGGGAACACGCAATCTACGGGACGGAGGTGTGACAGAGGGAGGGAAAGGCGGAGGAGAGGGACTACGGTAAGGAGAATGAATAGAACCACGGGAGCGACGAAAACGGGTTCGTACATGGGCGGCCCGCTGGTAAAGGGGCTTAGGAAAGGGAACAGAATCGTAAATGAATTTTGGATGACGACGTCTATAGAGAAAACGAGCTGAGGGAAGAGGAACATCAGGTCCAATATCAAAAGAAGAATAATCGGGGGAAGAGTCAAGATCAGAGGAAGGGGGAGAAAAATAACCGGAGGGAGGTGGAGGAAAATAACCATTAGGAGGAAGAGAAGGTTCAATGTCTGAAGAGTCAGACTCATGTTCTGTATCAAGGTCGGAGGGAGGCGGAAGAAAATAACCGTAAGGAGGAAGAGAAGGTTCAAAATCTGAAAAGTCAGTCTCATGTTCTGTATCAAGGTCGGAGGGAGGCGGAGGAAAATAACCATAAGGAGGAAAAGCGGGGTCAGAAGAGAGATGAACAGAGGGAGGAAAAGCGGGGTCTGAAGGGAGGTGAACAGAGGGAGGAAAAGCGAGGTCTGAAGAGAGGTGAACAGAGGGAGGTGGAGGAAAAGTGGAATCAGAAGAGAGGTGAACAGGGGGAGGAAGGGAGGTATGGACAGGAGTTGCGGCAGTAATAGGAGGTACAATAATATCATGCTGAGGCGAAGCATGAGAGGGGCCTGGAGTAACGGAGGGTAACTCAGCCAAGCGAGCATCACGGGAGAGGATACGTGAGTACAGCTCAGGTGGAGGGATATGAACCTCAGCGGCGGAACAGGAATGATAACGTCTGTTAAAGGTCTTTCTCCACTGTGTTATTGGCTTTATATATGCTCTTAGTCCATCTTCTGTCGTTACCATACATCTTTGTTGGTCACTCGTAACATTATTTATTTCAATTATCTGTCCTTGTTTTATTATATTGATAACGTTTCTCACTGAAATGCGACAGTGTCTTTTATTGAGACTGTTCCAGTGTGCCCGTCCAGCAGCTGTTTGTTGCTGTGACAGTTGTTGTTCAAGCAGGTGGTTTTTCTTTTGCAACAAAAATACTTGATGCTCTATCTGTTGAATGGGTGAATCCATCATTAAATAAAACAGTTACGAGCTGGTCACGGGCATCAAATCAATTAATGTGGCCGGGGGAGTGGACGGGAACGGCACCAAATCAAGTTAGATGTGACCGGGCTTGGTCACGGTGACAAATCAAGTCTAGTGTGACAGGGTGAGAATGGGGTGGAATCTTTTATCAATGTTCATCTGTTGTTTTACTGGCGACTGCCAGAGTTGGTGATTACCGAATAGGAATTGGAACATAACCCATGTGATTCTTTTGGAGACTCGTAACTGTGTTTATGTTTTAGGCTGCATGATCGTCGAAAATATGGTAACATTCTTTTCTCAATTACCTGATGTAAACAAACGACACTTCCTACTGACGTTCAGGAAATAAGTTCAAGCTGGATTAAATATGAATGAACGCCTTTATTAAGTGTCTGCACACTCTGACAACTTCATAATAGTTCATAAATACATGTGCTTCTGTGGTATTCAAACCAGTCATCCTAAAAAATAACACATAGCCATCGAACTTACAAGATGGTCCAAAACCCCAAAATCACTGCCTCGCACGTCTCGTGCCTAAAACCAACTCACTTAACCCCCTTCTCTCAATCCATCACTTCCGTCCTAACTACTGGGCAATTCTACCCCAAGTTCGATGACGTCATTTCTTAACCTTTAATTAAATCACTCATAGGATTTGTGACTTGTGTTATTACGGTAACTAGACACGCTCAAATACTTAGTGTTTAATCTTGCTAAGTATTCTTACCCTAACTATAATTAAGTGGCAGCACCTTAGTGTTAATCTGACGTAACAGTCCGTACTGTCACAATATAAACACTCACGCGTACTTACACTCATTGGCACACTTAAAAGAAAATTATCAAATAAACTCGTTCACACACACATTGGAACTTGCACTCATAAAGCCAAAGATAGCTATAATTATTAACATATGTACAATCAGTTCTGGGTTGAAATTATTTCCCTGCCAACTTATCCCCTCCATCCCCCCAATCGCTTCAAAAACTCTAATATATTGAGTTTTTTTTAAGTATAATTGTGAGAATAAGTGGGCGTTGTACTGTTTCCCATCAAACACTGCGATGTTCCTACATATCAAGACTAAATATTTAAATTGCACTAGCAGGGTCAACAGTTTCAGTTCTACTTGTTGTGTACACTTAGGTAGGGAATTCAGCATGATAGCTCTATACATGTCAATAGTGAGTGGATTGTAAAACACTAATTCCTTTTTCAAAATTTCTATTGTAGAAGTAATTGTACATCAGTATTAAAAAAAACAAATGATCTTCTGTCTCCTGTGTATTGGTGTTACATAATTTGCATTTTGGGAGGTTTTTCCATTGTGCAACAAGTTTTTGCCTAATGGGAGTCTTGCTATGTAATTATCTAAAGGTGACTGCGGGTGGAGCAACTGATAACTCGTGTAGGCTCCTACAAATAGGTTGGTAATGAGTTATGAAATAATTGTACCCACATTTTATCCTTGTCCCTAATGATGGTTCTTGTACACTAATGAGACTTCTGTAAATGGAACGTGTGTTTTGTTGTAATAAAGATGTGTTTCCTTGAATGCTTTGTATGCATTGTTTGTAGAACCGTGGTAATGTGCCACAATGATGAGGTTAATTATTATTGTAACGACACAAGTTAGATAATCTTAAACCAATATAATAATGAGCCAGGTGGTTATTGTTCAGGATTTTTAACGATTTCTCCTATGTACTTGATTCTTGAAGCTTTTATTTTTGTTGCTATATCTTGTAAAGATACCCCACATCTATCTGTGGGTTGTATTAACGTTTTAAGTTTTATACAATGTAAAGTGTTGCGAAATAAGAATGTTCTTGTGAGTTTGTTTATTCGTGTTATCATTTCTTGAGGAATGGTTTGGACATTTGCTATGTAAATCAATTTAGGTAAAATAAAAAGTGTTAATTAAAACCTATTTTCCGAAAACTGTAGTAGTTTTGTATTTATATCTTTCTAGTCTGTTTTTTATTTTCTCTTTACAAGTTTTTCCATACCTCTGTGTTTCTTTGTGTTGGTGTGGCAGTGTATGTAATACCGTAAATTTTTATTTTATTAACTTGGAGCAACTGAAAAGGAAAGTCTGATCTGTTTCTCCATTTACATATTCCCATTAACTTTGATTTCTGAATGTTTATATTTGCTTCTCTGGCTCGTCCAAATTCATTAAAGGTGTTTAAAATACTTTGAATTGATCAAATTTTGGTTGGGAAAAATACTGTGTCGTCAGAGTAGCGGGTAATTGTCTTAGACCTTGTCCTGGAATGAAAATCCCCGTGACGTTTGTGTTTTGTCTAATTTTCTCTAACATGGGTTATATTGAACGTACATATAACAAGGGTGAGAGTGGGCACCCTTGTCTAACGATACAATAGCGGCCTCGTACTGCTTGTCTGACGCGTAATTAATCAGGTCTCTAAAAAAGTGTGTATGTTTCTAATTTTTCTCTGCGGCACTCTGCTCTGTCTAAATGCCAAAACAACAAAAGGAATGATCTTTAGTAGAGGGCGGATAGTTAAAAATGGTATACTAGATATAACAATAAATGAACAAACAGTACGCACAGCCAAAACGTGTAGGTTTCTAGGAATGATATTAGGTCAAAAACTTAACTGGAATAAACATATAGAAAAACTAGTAGAAAACAGCAGAGGGCAGATAAGTATTCTCAAATACATAAAAGGTAACGGATGGGGAGCCAGCAATAAGGCAATGATAACCTTTTACGAATCATTCATTAGAAGTAAGCTGGACTATGCCAGCATGGCCTATAAATCAACAGCCCCCAGTAATAAAAAGAAATTAGACTTCATTCAAAATCAAGCAATTTCAATCGTAACTGGAGCGTCAAAAAGGAACGTCTGTGGCAGCACTAGAAGTTGCGCTGGGTATTATGCTACTGGAACTGTGAAGAAAGGAACTGAGACTAAACTACTGGGCAAAAGTGGTAAAATACATTACACACCCAGCGCACAAACGCCATGACAAAAATAACTAAAACATACGACACATACCACTTGCCCACAATAAATATCCTGCTGGGTGGAAAACGATAGAAACAATTAGATCATTACCCATACATGTACAATGTAGTAAACAGTAGTAGTCAATATAAAGGAAAATTTCCACAATGGGAACTAAAAGTACCAAACACTGATTCCCACCTCAGAGAGATAAATAACAAAACTAAAAGACCCTAGCGTAAAAATGAGAAAGCACTAGAGCACATCAAACAGTACAATAACAACAGCTTAACTATATATACAGATGGGTCTAAAGATGACAATGAACAACTAGGGGCAGGAATAGTCATACTAAAATATGAATTAGAAAAAGATTCAAAGTAACCAAACACGCATATCTGCACAGCAGATTTAGTAGCAATACTGAAGGCTGTAGAAGTACAGTGTAGTTACAGGGTACCCGCCACAGACAGTAACCATTCTCACGGACTCACTCTCATCAATACAAGCAATCAATATCTGTGACGTACGTCTAGTTAGACAAGTGAATTTTCCCTGATTTGATGGATGATTAAAGGGACTTTTAGCTTTTCATAACATTAGAGCCCCTGAACATTTGTTGTAACTTCGTTGTTTCGCCAGAGCAAACCGATTCCACCGGGGCTCATTAAGTATGTGGTATTAGATCTAAAGACACTGAGACGATCCCCAGAACAGAGAAGCCAGTTTCTCGCAGGAATTTCTCATCTCAGTGCGAACACTGAACCGCTCGCAAGATGGACCAGAGCGGTCAGAAGAAAGCGGAGGCAGAGAACAGAGCAACCTCTCGCAGGAAGATGACACGGCAGTGCGAACCAGAGTAGACGAAGAAAGCTTCTTGCAGACCTTGCACTTCTGTGGCAACCGGCAGACTTGCCCGAAAGACTGAGAAACAGGAGAGACGGAGATCGGAAGCCAGGGGGCAATCGCGGTTAACACGACGGCTGGAAACCTCGACTTTTCCTGGGTTCTAAAGAGGCGCTAGAATCTAACAGGTCCCACTCATCTTGAATTCCATTTAGATATTTACAGAAACTGAAGAATGCAGGGTTATCACTCGTTTCGCCAGACCTTGACAGAAGCACTAGCATAGTGAAATCCTGTTTGATTCACTCTGGATACTCAACTTATTTGCAGTGCATTCTATTCTGTGCTAAACAGTATAATATATTTGTTTTAAAGTGATCAGTGGTCTAGTTCATTCATTCATTTTATTTCACTGGATTTTGGGATTAACTTAAAGCTATTAAATTAAACTTATCTCAAATAGTTCCATTGGAATAGGTAATGAAATATCTATTATATTATTTCCCAAAATGATAGATACTTAAATGCTTAAAGTAACATTTAAAGACTCGAGGGAATTTATAACTAAATTTAATTGAGTTTAGATCTACTTTTTACGTATGTTTTAACTATTAAATTCGCGTGGAGTTCTTCCTGAATTTTATAAAAATTATAGACGCGAGTGTATAAATAGTTAACTGTAAATTTATTGCGCTTTGGAAATGTTATTTGATTTTCGGTATGAATTACATGTTTTCTATCTTTTATCTAGAGTGATCAGTACCTTAGCGATCCCAGCAAGAAGAAGTACAACCTGGTAAAGAGTCCCCAGACTCAGTTCTTAACCCCCCTTCCAGAATCTGATGAGACTGTGTATTAAATTTTAAATCTTTGAGGCGATCCTATGTTTGGGATCCAGCTATCTAAATTAATAGAAAGAAAGCCCTCCCATTGACAAATTTAAACACATCACCAAGTATATTAAGTTGTAACTGGAAGAAGAACAATCGCCAGAGTTTTTTTAATTAAAATTACTGCTACAGAGAGAGAGAGAGAGAGAGTACATAATTACCTACCTGTGACGGTACCTAGTTTTTCCTCACCGGATTTAAAACCTACCTCACTGGACAAATGTGTTCACCTCGGGTTTTTTTTTAAAGCAGAAGGTTCACCACCAGCGGTGAAATCTAAGAAGCCACACCCCATTCTCACCAGTATCTAACTGCGACGGTGCCATCCCATAGACTTTTTTATATCAGAAAAATAAACCACAAGAACATTTAGTCTTCACGACCGGCGATAAGCGGGAATATTTGCTACCAGCCAAACCTCGCTAAATCTGGGGCCGGACATTGAAGTAACAGACACTCTCAATATGTCAAGTGTTAATTGATGCGTTTTTTTGTATAACTCTATGGATTGCCTGCTTCTAAGATCGGTAAGTCTGTGTGTGAGTTTGTGTGTTGGCCAGCACGTGCGTGCATGACTAAAAGGAGATTTATGTGCAACTATTTTAATTGCTGTACCTGGTAGACACTTTGTTAGTTATTCCTTAAATGGTTCACTTTATAAGTGGGATTTCATAACCTCTGTTATTTCCCCTTCCTAGTCTGCTTAGTAGAAAGGAAAACAGTTAAAGATAATAGGACTAGTTTCCTAATCCCTCTTTTCAGGATAGATTAATTGACTGTTGGGTTAACTTATCTACTTCTGTTAACTACCTGTCATTTGGACCGGGTTCCTTTTTTTCATTTTTCCGTACAAGAGGGAAGGGCATATTGAACACTACTCTTCAACAACCCTCCACCCTCCTTCTTTTTTTTTTTGTCTTTTGAAACTTCGATTTCTGCATGTAAATTGATAATTGTTTGTGACTTGATTTTTAAAAATGCTAAATCAAAGGAATAGAACTTTTAGCACTTGTGTTGGCAGGCCCAAACCCAATTTCCCATATTCGTTATCGTAGTTTGTATTCACGTGCGTCTGTGTATCTGAAGCACGAAATCGGTGTGAGCGCAGTTGTGAGTCTGGAAACTGGCAAATAATTGTTTGTCCAGAAGAGTTTTTTGGAGTAGAATTGAGAGGCAAATTGTCGTAAAACAGTCTGTCCTTACTCTTCCCAGCACTCTGTGAATCAACTATTTACTTCTAAAACACTTACTATCACATAGCCTTTTCCATCATTCTCCACTCTAACAGGACCACTATTTCCAAGATTCTTCCTCTTAAATAAATTTACGACAATATTGGCTGACTCGCCGGGATAAAGATATTTTTGAGTCTGATCTTTTAATCTGGGTCTAATTAGATAGAGTGTGAGTGAGTTGTCTTTTGTGAAGTAGGGTATAATAAAAATAATTACACCCCCTAGACAACGCCCTTTTTAGAATAGGGTCGACCACACAAAAATATTTACAGGAGTTGTTCTTTTCACAGCAGTAGGAAGTTGCAAATAACAAAATATTTGGTACTTATAATTTTTCTCTGGCAGAAATATTGAAAAATTTTTTTTCTATAAAATTGCTGGGATTGCGTAATTGCTAAACAATCACAAAGGTTTTTGAAGCATTTGATTTGAGCTAAGCTTAAGACAGATTGTTCTGAATTTTTAATTAAGTTAACAACGTCTCATCTCATAATTGATTTCAGGGGCGGAGTTTTGTTGATACAGAATTAAAAACATTTTTGGAAATTTTTTTTCCTTTAAAATTATTTTAATATAAATTTTTCACTACTGTTAAGTAAAAGTAGATTGTTTCCTAGTGTAACTTACCATTTTTAGTGGCAGAGTCGCTTGCGTTAAGAGTCTTAAGTGACAATAATAGCAGCGATAATTCTGCACAGTACAAGGTGGGAGGTAACACAAGTAAAGTTATACTTTGTGTTTTTTTTTTCTCGTAGCGGCTTTGAGGTTTTTTTTCCCCTCCTTGGTTCTTCTTACTATTCTCTAGTCTTAGAAGCATCCAGTTCTTTATCATGGCAGAGAGAATTAGGATAAGATCCATTCTGTGACAGGAGGCGAAGGACTCAGGGTTAGAAGGAGAAGCCGCGAACCTGTTTGTCAACAGGGAACTTGAAAGGTATGACGCGGAGCAACAGAGAAAGAAAAAAGAGAAGAAAGAAGCGGAAGAGAGGGCAGAAGCTAGGAAGAAAGAAGCGGACGATCGTCGATTGGAGCAGAAGAAAATTTAGGCAGAGATAGAAGCCCGCAAGGAAAGAGAGAAGGAGAGACAACGTGAGGAGAGAGAGGGAAAGACAGCATGAACTGGCGATTAAGGCTTTAGAGAGTCGGGGCGCCTCTACTTCGAATAACGGAGAGCCGTCTTCGCCCCAGTCTCAGTCAATGGATCTCTCCAGCACTCAATCTGCCCAATTAACTGCGATGTCTTTTGCTTTAGAGTCTTTTCCTAGCCCCAATGAAAAAATAGACACCTTCCTAGAGAAATTCGAGAGACTCGCAAATCTGTATGGGTTAGAGTGTTCCCGTTGGAGTCTTAAACTCTCAGCTGCGTTGAAAGGTAATGCTTATGACGTGTACACAAACTGGGAACCAACCAACATGATTACGACATGCTGAAGAAGGCCTTGCTAGAACGGTTTGAGATTACCGCCCGAAAATTTCTGCAAATGTTCAGAAATAGCCGGAAAGAGAGCACGGAAACATTTCCGCGGTTCTCTTCACGTCTCACGGACTATTTGACAAAGTGCATTGAATTATCTGACCTACCTCTTACATATGAGGGACTACTTGAACTTGTTCTTGTTGAACAGATAAAGTCAACTCTGTCAAACAAAACCCGTAGATTTTTGGCTGAACAGGGCGCAGTCAGGCTTGAGGAAATCCTCAATAAGGCAGAACGCTATACCAATGCAATGGCCGAACTTCTTAGCACTAAACGTAAACCCACAGATGAGCTATCTCGAAAACAAAATCTAGAGCAGTCATCCTATTCTTCCAATCCTTCTCAACATTATAACAAACGAGATAATAATACCCAGAGACCTCTCCAGGAAAAATCGAAATTCTACAAAACCCGATTTCCCCCAAATAATACTTCTATCAACCCACCAAGCCTACGTGGCAGCGCGGCCACCAAGGTCAAGAAAAAGGAAAGACATCTACACCAGGAACGTCTGATCAGGGCAAACTAACCGGTCCAAACCGCATCGGATGTTTGCATACAGCCTCGAAATATAGAGTCAATGTCAGTGATTCTCAACCTTAGGGGGACCGACCCTCAACTCGAGGAACTGTAATTTTTGAATGGTACCTCTACTACTTGTCTCTTTGACACTGGATTAAGTTTTGATTGTATTGTCGCCAGACACCTTGCCAAACCCTGTCAGGAGACAGAGGAAACTGTCAAACTATGTGGAGTTTTCAAGAGTGATGCACCCAGGACGCTTCCTATCGCACTGGTAGAGATACACTCTGATTTTGTCAGAGGTGTTATCACAGCGGCCATATTGGATGATCCGATCTACTCAGTTATCCTGGGATGTGGATATGTGTTTATTGGGAGACCAAAGGACCCGATTGTGGCAGCGGTAACCACAAGAGGGCAAGCCAAGAAGGAAAGGGAATCTGCGCCAAATTTGTTGCCTAATGAACTGAAGGAGGCGCAACAAAAGGACCCTACTCTGGAGCCCTGCTTTAGAAAACTGCCCATGGCTAAGGACCCCAGACACAACGGAGACATCTTTTCTAAGGATGGCGTATTGTATCGTAGAACGGGCAACCCGGACACGGGGAATAACCAGCTCCTAGTACCGACGCAGTACAAAAGCCAGATCTTAGAAATCGGGCACTCTCTTCCCTTTAGCGGACATATGGGACAAAACGCCACTATTCAGCGAATAAAAACCCACTATTGTTGGCCAGGAATGAACTCTGACATTATCAGGCCGCTCTGACAACATCATAGTTATTCTTGTCAGGACCTTCTAACATACTTATAGTATTTAAAGCTTCACCCTTAAGTATCTCCATAAGTTGTGCAACATATTGCGACTTGTCTATCCTATAAGATTCGCACGAAAGTTCAAATCTATTTAGATAGAATGATATATCGTTGCAGGCAGAGTTGAAAGCAGGTAATTTGACTTTATAAGAATTAGTATTATCTTATTAGAAGTTGTTTGATTGTTTGTCTCATTTTGTGTATTACCAACATTCACTACCTTTATTCTCTCCAGCTCTATAGACGACATTTTTTCCTCATGCAGTCTCATATTTTCTTCAGCTTGCATCTGCATCTGTGATTTTCTTTCCTCAGCCTCTAGTTTCTGTTTTTCAGCCTCCATTTGCATTTGCTGTTGATTTTTTCTCTCTTCAGCTTCTAATTTCTGTTTTTCAGCTTCCATTTGCATTTGCAAATTTCTCTCTTCTGCCTGCTTTTGCAATCTCCTATCTTCAGCCTCCATTTTCTGTGTCTCCATTTCCATTTTCTGTTTTTCCATTTCTAATTTCTGTTTCTTCTCTTCTGACTTCTGCGCTATGACATATTCGATAAGTGCGAATTCTCTTACTTCATCAGTAGTCATATTAAGTGATTTCCCTTGCTCAATGAAGTAATCTAAAGTAGACATTATGTCTAATTATATGATATAGATAACTTATGTCAATATACTTATGAAGAACCTCACTTCATCCCAACTCAGTTGGTGACAAGTCCTTGCTCAAGAACCTGTACAATTACCTTTAACTATTAATAGGGTAGTTAATCATCTATAAATTATACATTATAATAGTGACAGTGCATGACAAAATAGACAGTACAGACAAGAGTGACAAAGACAAAATATAAAGAACAAATGAACACGTTCGCAGAATCACCTACAGTAAGAAAGCAGAAATAAGGCAAAAATATTGCAAAGCTTGCAATGACAGCTGCGAATGGTATAACAATACAAGTGACAAAACAGAGTATAAACGAAAAATGTGTATAGAACTAAACGATAGGAAGGAGAGAAGGACACTCACAAACAAATTAATTAATAAACTAAGGAACAGAGAAAAAATATAACAACAACAACACTGAGACATTTCGTAACACCTAAACAATTATATCACGGATTACCAAACACAGTGGACTGAAATACGTCAGCAAAAAGTTCGCTGGAAATTTCCACAGCGGGAAATCCGCAAGAATGTCTCTAAAGAACGCTTATGTCGGCCCTCGGTGAAGTGGAGTATATCCAAACGTAAGTCTCCACCCAACTAAACGCGCAGAAATATGACATATATAACATAGAAAACAAAAATACAAGGATCTAATAGCGTAAGTTCTGAGGAAGGCTCAATGTTACACCGAACAGTGGAACAGTTTACACATACAAAACAGCCACTTATCTTCAAAAGGACAAAATCCCAGCCTCAGTAACAACAGCAATGATGTACATAGTTAACACAGTCTGCCGAAATCCAATGGTGATCGATACTGGAACTCCAAGGTAATAGCGGTTTTCAAACGTAACTCCAGACATCGGGTTCTGACATCATAACTTGGCGAACGAGAAGAGGGACTGTAACGCTGCAACTCTTGCCTTAAATAGCTTGTATAGTAAACTCCGTGTGAGAAAATATCCTTCCGAAGTAGAAATTAGCTCACAGAAAACTAGAACTGGCTACACTGTAGATCTTGTAGAACAACTTGTGCATCCTTTCATAATAGCCCCATATCACTGGCGACCACTGTTAACTCCTCGTTCTGGAGCGTCATTGTTAAAGGTTGTTTTCCAGAAGATGTGTAGTGGCATAGAAGGAGTAATGTTAATGTATATACATATATATATATCCCGCTGATATAGGCAATCAGCTTATGTCGGGCTTACTGGATGGCCGACAGGCGTGTGGGTGTGTAGATATCAATGGACGCGAATGCCATGTAGTACTATTAAGTCAATAACAATCACACACACCTAAGCACATGTAGGAGTCAGGAACGTTGTAACTCCAAATAACGTTCTACACTGTTTATTAACTATACAGTCACGAAGACATCATAAACGGCACACTGTCACAGGTTACAGTTCACGAGCAAATTATGATACATCAAGTAAACACCAATTCGTAGGTAATTGAGTGTATAATCCAATAGTATATAATCATCAAAACAGTTCATAACAGATCATCCGTCATCAGTACTGGTACAAAAAATCTCCCGCACAAAGGCTGCAGAGCACAGCAGCTAATAATCATAAACTTTGTGGCCAAATTCTGCATACAAGAAAGGGAACTGCATATGTCGCAGTTTTTAATAATACATATGTATATAGTCTGAATCAACATCCTCTGACGCCTGAAACAGTACATCTCATGGGAGAAAGAACATTCCCTTTTTACACTATTTCGAACTTCAAAAATATCCCTCATCAAAGATATGAATATATAATGGCCTACAATCCATGGCCTGAAAGTCTTCAATAACGTACGTTCTGCAGTATATAAATAAGCTGCATATCCATGGCTTTAGGAAATACACTAGGAAGTATCAAATATCCCTTTCACACCAAAAATATCTTATTCCGGGACACACTGACGAAAAATGGTCAAACATCCATCTTCGGAGCTCTGCCCGTATCAACTCACGAAAAATTCCGCCGCTTAAAAAAAAACAGCTCAGTACAAATCCATCCCCGCACGAATTTGCCCCGGGATGTGCGTAGCGTTTATCAACCTACTAACACTTTCTGTATCTCGAACATTCGAGTAGATTGTCTATCATATATTTAAAAAACAAACTAAGCGTGTTTACAAGGGTGATTACAAAAATCCGACCTGTACATACAAGTCTTTTAACGTTTAACTCCCCTTCATTAAAATATGACTTTAACAGTGGACACATTCTTTGTCTCCTCAGAAACACATCGGAAAATACAAGAGGCCAGAAGGTCAAGGCTGGCTGAGAAAAACAACATGGAAGTCATTGACATTATTTTTACCTTCAGAAATGTTGTTGAGAGTAAGGAACCATAAAAACATCAGATTAGAAAGTCTCTCAGAAGCTCTAAAAGAAACCTGATATAAATTCAAGAAGGTACAAGAGATTCTCGAGTACCACAAAACAATATGTTTTTCCATTAATAAACACAAGTGTTGTTCACGAACCCAGATTGGTTATAGTTAGGTTATATGGTGTATATTGAAGATTATATATTTAACTAGTGCTATTTGCATCCTTCTTAATCATATACTCATAATGTGTATATCGGTTAATTAAATAAAATTCAACTGCTTTTGTTTTATGTGTATCTGAATAAAAACACAAGTCAAAATTATTGAATTACTTAAATAGATATATTTCTGGAAGCGTGAAGGCAGACAGACTGGCCACGAAAAATATTCAAATTCAGGAAGGGAAGCACAGTTAGAGATAATAGATATAATACGAAATATCATCGAAGACAAATAGCATAGAGAACACACTGAGGCAAATATAACAGGGACATAATATTCCTTACCAAGAAGAGATCAAGTAATAGTATTCACATTAAGCGCCGGCTACTGTAGAATCAAATACCATCTGTTCAACAAATTAACAATCAAACAGACAGACATGCGGACGTGAGGGAGAAGACTGTACACAGAAAAATATATCATTTATGAATGTCGGCTCCATAAAAGGAGCAGATTGACAACGTGGTTTTGATCAACCCATGGGAGGAGCAATGAGAGAAGCCTGAGACAGACTGACATACCAGGGAAAGGCGAGCAGAAGTTGAGTGCTTATGCAGACGACACCACCTTTTTCCCACCAAACGACAAGTCTATTGCAAACATCCTAAACACCGAGGATTTCAGCATAGGTAGTTGAGCTAAATTAAACGTACATAAATCAACAATAATGGGCATAGGGAAATGGGAAAAACAAAGCAGACTTTCCATTTGGACTTGTACCAACAAACAACATCAACATATATGGCATCACATTTCCTTCACACCCAAACCGCACACACACAGACACATGGCAGAAACTAACGTCACAAGCAAAAGACAAGCTACGTAGATACAAATTACAACCACAACAATTTTTGGACGAAGCACAATTGTAAACACTTTTTTCATTCCTAAATTACTATACGTAGCAACAGTTTTCGACCCCCATGTGGCAAAGTGACTGTTATTGTTATTTTCAACACGCCCGTTCTTGTTTTTTTTTATTAAGGTTGTTTCTTTTTTCTCTTCTATTTTTATCAGGTTTTCTGAATTGTTAGATGTTTTCATTTCTTGGCATGGTTCTAGTCGTGTTGGATCAACCCCACAACCATTTTATTTTCCGGTATAGGTGTAAAACCCTACCTGTGTGGGAGCGTGGGCTAGTGAGTCATTCTTGTTGATAGACGGTCAGATAAATTTACGTAACATTGCGTACATTTTTCAACGCGCAGCGGGCTTCGTGTGGAATTTATTCTGTGATCCCATCGATCCAGGAGAGAATAACTCTTTATCGCTCGTGGATTGGTAGTGTTAAGTTGGGTAACGGTTCTTCAAATGTTAGATAAAGTTATGATGTTTAGCGGGAAGCTCTTACGATTGGTTTTTGATTTTAATTTATGTAGCAGTCAGGAGATTACGTCAAGGTCTGGTAGATGCGGTTTTTTAGGAGATAATTCTAGAGCTATGACTCACTGCGTCTGTCTTGCCTCAGAAAATTGGCACTATATATACAGGGCCAGATTTGTTAGTCAGGGCTGGATTATTATTGCCGTGAATAGTGTCAGACATAAACTCAGTCTGCCCGGTTAGTGGCTATTCTGAAAGTCTAGGTATGTACGTAGCCTAAATAAGTGATGTGTTGGAATTTTAGCTAAAGGATTTTAGCAAGTCAGAGTAAGGTTTCTTTTGTGATCAAATTTTATTTTTAGTCAGTAGTTTGTCATCAATTACCTGACCTCTGCCAGTGTATTGTAAGAAGTATAGTCAATGAAGATCTGTGTAAAAAGTTTGGTGGTATTATTAATTAATATATCTCTATATGAATGTAGGACCTACGGCTGGTGTAGTATGTTGTAATATATTAAGAGTACCAGATTATGTTATGATAACTGCGGAGATAATAGTGTATGAACTTTGGAGTTTTGGTTATCTGAAGTGGCCATGGGTATTTAAGTTAGTTGCTGAAGGATACGGGTTGCGAAGGGTGTTTAGTATTATGATATGGTGTATGCAGTTGTGTGTAAATATATTTGTGCTATTTTGATAACCTTCTATGGGCTGCCTTTAATATAAGAATAGTGCTGTGGGATTAGTCACGAGCTGGCCTCACAAGCAATCAGGTCAGCCGGCGTCTGTGTTAAGCGTAAGAGGCAAGCTGTTGTATGTGAAAGAGAAGGGAAGCGGTGTGCTGTTAAGTGTGACCCGAGGGCAGACATAGGGTAGAGCATGAGGGAGTTTTATTATTGTATGGGAAAGTGGGGTGTATGTAAATCTTTGGTTGTTAATGTGTTTTAATTATGAATTTTGTGAATTGGTGTATATAAATTTTTATTTGGTTTTATAGCGATTCACAGCGTTGTATGTAACCCTAAGCCTGCAACAGACTTTACCTTCTCGGAGAGTGAGGCAAGAGACATCATCGTAATTGAAAAACTGGGTACGCTCAGAGTAACGGGCGCCCGTAGTTACGTCTGCAAGACGGAAAGGCATTAGGAATTCTCCTGACGTGAGGAAACATATACCTCAGCGCGGAATGGCCTACAAATTGGAGCAATTGACTCCTACGGCCCAATACACAACAGGCTACGTTGCTTGGTATTGTTTACATAATACCACGATAAAGCAGTAAGCCAAAACCCGAAGCGGTTTTATTTGTCATTGTGTGTTGAATTGAATGCCATCATCATTGTTAGATCTACAGCCAGAGGCAAATATATATATATATATATATATATATATAGTCACCAGGGGCCCCTTCATCAGTTATTCTGGAGAGGAGAGAGGGAGATCACACCTCTCGAAATGCTAACGGTAGGAGGTACCTGAAGAAGGATAACGCATCTGAGCCTCAGACAAAGACGATAGCGTCATGAAGGCACTGATCTGAAGGAGAGGGGAGAGAGTTTAGTTAGTTGTTTTTTCCAGGAACTGTAGAGTTAGATAGATAATACTTATAGGGGAGACTCTGAGTTAGTTTTGCAGAATTCAGTGGGGTAGTATTTAGTTGTGTATAGGTTAGTTATGTAATACCGCCAAGAGCGCCTTTGAGACATTTTAGTCAGATTAGTTATTAAGTCTTCCTGTGACTGGTTAAACCGGGACAGAGAGAAAGCTAGTGGAGAGTAGTATTGTGGTGTGTGGGACTCCACAGTGTAATTAGTTAGTGATGGTAGTGTCCAGGTGGTGGTGGCTCTTACTTAGAGACCCCCAGCGCGTTATATTTCTTTCACCTTAGTTTCTTTCGTGTAGATGTAGAAGAGAGCGTGGTAATTTGATAATTGTGTCATTCATTGATTTGTTCTTTTTTCCAGGTCTTGTGAACTCGCACGTTATTGTTGTTTTTCACTATGGTAAAGATTTTTTTTGTATTAATAAACTATAAAATGTGCACTGGATCAGTTTGTCTTTCACTATACTGTACCTGTGTTCATTAACTGTACAGTTGTGTCTTTGGATATAAATTAGTGTTAACCGTATCTCCCTCGGAACAAGAGGTAGTGAGGCAGTAGCTATTAAAACCAAGTCACAAGTGGCGAGAGAGAGTCAGTCTAGGTTCTCACCCTTGAAGCTATAAGTTTCATCCACCACAGTCACTTTAATACTCATATTAATCTATCCTCTCAGACTTTCCTCAAATTGGTGTCTTGTCTCTTTACTAAGACAGAATGTTTTATCAGCCATTTCGTGACACCCTCAAAACAGACCATAACGTATATGAACAAACAGATCAGAAGATTTATTTTAAGTTGCACAATCTACAGCATGACACATAAGACACATATACAAGAAAAGAAACAGGGAGGGATTGTCCTCCAGGACATAAAGACTAAGATCCAGGCACTTAGAATTAACATATATGGAACATCATCAGACATCCAGAACGACACACGCTAGCACACTGTTACATGGGGCTCAGGCTCGCCAAACTGAGACCATTGAACAACTTAATCCCACACCATTTCGGCCCATTACCATCATTTTATAAGTCTTGCATGCAAGCCATTCACGGACTTGGAAACTCAATTCACCAGAAAACAAATGTAATCTACAAACACTTAGTCAAACTAAAAGCACCCCCACTACATCTCAGAATTAAAAGAGGACAGAAATACTTCAAAACAAATTACACCGACACTTTCACAACGTACCCAACCCTCACATTACTGCAAAGGCAAGAGAGCTGACCTTCAGACTCATATACAACATGACACCCACAACAGAACAAAAAGCCCACAGTTTCAAGCAAATATCGCAATGTCAGCTGTGCAGAACACGCATACAAGAAACTGAAGATTATATGTACTACACGTGCAGTACAGTCACACCTATGAGGAAAGCATTGAAAGATATGATCACCTTACTGACGAACCAGCCCGTAGACACGTACAGAGCGATTATGCTAAACACGATGCCAAAAACAGCACCAGACACACAGACAAAACTTCTCTTTTTATTGTCTCACTACAGATACGTAATTTGGACTAAGCAATGTTCAAGTGTCGCCTTTTTAATTCACAAATGTTTTTTAATGTCTTTTTGCAAAAGGCTTTGTCGTTTGCATCTGATCTTATCTTACAACATAACAACACTCTGCTGCTTTCTCCATCTTAATAGACACAGATAACTCGTCCTTTCCATTTCTTCTTTCTCTCCGTGTCAGTACGTGAAAGGCAACTCAGGTGCTTTCTCAGCTACTGCATTAAAACATGTCCGCACCGAGAACAAAGCAAGCCGCAACGCAGACTGACCCCTCTCCTACATGGGACTTTCAATAGGGTTCCCCTCGCCCAAGCCCGTCCATCATAAATCGTATCTTCAGGCGCCTATGTTCTGACAGCCTCATGTCCACCTACGTTTTCTGAGTATGTATGTGTGCGGCTCTTTACTATGAAATATTCTATGTACTTCATACCAGGATGGTTTTGACGAAAAATATTCCCATGTAACTTGTATCTTTCGAGGCGTGCTGGTGTGCCTAGCTGCCCTTATGGCTGCTGTTGGCTGTGTGCTCAACATGTTAGTTGAAACATGCCAAAGAGAAAAGCGTTACACAGCAACAATTGGTCACTATCCTTTCAACCAGGAGGCTCTCGATATCTCAGCCAGAGACGAAAATGTTCAAGCGTCTTTTGTCCTGGCAGCCAGACTGTCCACTAAAGTTACTTTAAAATGCAAACACTATTAGTCACCCGGTACGACATGCCCAGGCGTTTCAAAATTACTGTTTGTACACAGACAAATAAGCACTAATGATTTTTAAATTATTAAAGCAAGGAATGAATGGGATTAAAAAGTGTAGAAAGTGTTTTATGTTTTAGTATGCAGATAATTCTAGGTATATATGAGATGTAACGTTTTTGGTTTCCTTTCCTCTTCTTTTATGAGGAATACATATGTATTACATACATGTCGGCAAATGGTAAAATGGATCAACTATAAACCAATATTACTCTTTTTTTTCTCATCATTTGAATTTAGTTTACGTTATTCATTCCTTTTTACTCTATTACCCATCCTTACTACTTTATGTTTAGATAAATATTTACTTTTAGTGTGAGAACGCATGAGTTTCATATGTAATTTTAAAAGAAGGAAGCAAATTCTATGTTAACCTGTAACCTATTTTAAATGTTTAAACGCTTACATTTTACCTTCTAAGTGTACAAATGTACCAAATTAGTAAATGTATGTGTATAATTCGATGAATACACGAAAATCTATATTTCATGCATGTTTATCACATGCGTTGATGTACAATGCACATGGTTTGAAAAGTGAAATGGGAATACCCCTCCTGCCCTGGTCCGCCTATTAGGCCTTCAATGCATCATTGTTCCCGCCTTTGGCAACTCCAAGCGGTCCCTTGTTCAGAAGTCATGTCATTTTCAGTGTGTCCAAATCTTTGTATGTATGTCTACAAATTACTAGCCCCTTAACGTGAATCTATAGTATGACCAACCGCACACGGGAAAGCATGGCAGTGAACATCAGGTTTCAGGTACAAACTATAGAATTATTACTTTTGAGCTCATTTTATTAAATAATCATCGAGAAATCGACTGAGCAAGGTTTTATGACATAAAAATATGCATTTGATAAATAAAAAAGCATATTTCGCGTACTACCCCCAAGCTATGATTTGCAAATTTGTGCCGAAAAGGCAAGATTTGCCACTAAATAATAGCTTAGTTACGCTGCCCGTATATTGGAGTATGTGGTATCAATAAAAAGTGAGTTTCGTTGTCTGCCGTATTATAGCAAATTCGAAACTATATTTTTCTCATAGCTCTGAATAATGTTGCTTTGAAAATTTCCGTAATTTTACGCTAACTTCCTTATAAGGAGTGGTCACGTGGTAACCTCATCCCTTCATTCATGACCCATTCATGATGCATTCGTAAACACCTGTTTTGATGGGTCATAACACATCGGCTGCGTGCGCAAATCTATAAGATAACAACAGCTTCTTCTGCCCGTAAACAAATTAATTGTTTGCTGCATGGAACGTGGCATTTGATATTTTTCTCTTATTTAAATGTCACTGAAGTGTGTTCTTTTACTTCAAAATGGGAAGAATAGGTAAGAGATCAAAGCAATTTTCTGCTGTAAGATCTCGTCGACAGTATGTAATTTCTAGCAATGGTAATGTTAAGACCGAATTAGCGGGGAATGATAAGCAAACTAATTTATGCTCAACATGGAATTTCTGCATACCAGTATCCGATAGACCCAAGTCGATCTGATATAACAATTAACTTGAGCGCGAGGAAGAATGTTGCTTCTAATAATACTGCCTGCGCCCAACCTAAACCTACGTACAGAACCATTGCGAACATTTCTTTCTTCAACAACCTTCTTAAAAATGTGTGTTGCAATGTGTGTAAGCAAAGCACATTGCAAACAAGAACTGACAACACCAAGTCAACGGGTTTCTCTCTCTTCCTGGAAGTTGTGTGTCACACACGTGAAAAAGCAATTTGTGGAACGTACACATCCAACAGGGAACCAGAAGGCCGCGGCCTTCGGGGACATGCAATAAATAAATCTGCTGTTCTTGGTGCCCTCATGTCTGGAATGGGCCCATCCACGTTCAATCTTTTCTGTGAGAACCTAGTGTCACTAGAGGGGTAGATGTTATTAAATTATAAGATGTCCTGGACCCAAAAGTTGTATCAGGTGATACCAGGATAGTGCCAGATAAGAGTCTGGTCTTATAGGTAATACCCCCTTCTCTGAAAAGAGTAAGGGTGAATAGATATCAAAGGTAGGATCAAGCTGTATACGTCCCTAGAGAAGATCTACCTACGGGCCCCTCTCCAGATCCTCCTCTGATTATATTATTGGCTCTGCTAGGGGGATTAACTAAACTATTTACCAACAAGAACTTTAACTTAATTTAATTAATTCAAGTAAGTCTGCTGGTAAATATTTACAATTTATTTTTACAAATATTTTTTTCCGCTTGAAAATCTTTCAAGAACTCAAAATGCAATTTACTAAATTAAATAAATAAACATTTTAAAAATGTTCCAAAGAATTAAAAGACTCTATTTGTAGAAGGCTCTCTCTCTCTCTCTGGGTTGAACCACCTATGCTTGAAGAATGTCTCTATCTTATTAACACTTTTATTTCACTGTCATTGAATGTTAGCTTATAACTGGCTGTTTCTATGTCAACACACTTGTCATCATTAACTAGTAATTTCTATAATTGTGGTGTGACTCGAATACGCTACACAGTTGCCTTGTTTTTCAACTCATCTGTTATGATGAAGCTGGTTCCACTCTTGTCCTTGCAGGAAAGATGACTTGAACCTCCTCCAGGCAGTAGGTACTTGATGACTGGCCCTCTGAACTCAAAAGGCGCTTGCAACAGTGGTACTTCTGTATTTTCTGACGCTTTTATGAGTCGTTGGTTTGACAGGATATAACCTGAAAAGTAATGGATTTCACCACTATAGTTTCTGTCTCTAACCCCTGTCGCGAAATTGGTTTCAAGTCATTGCAAATGAGTTCAGTTAGATTTATAAACCCATCTACGATCGAGTGACCGCTTTCAAAATGGCGGCGTATCAGCGAAATGTGTATCGGACAGAGGAAATCGCCAACGATAATAAAAACAGAAGGGAATCCGTATGAAAAGGATTTTACATTTCAGTACAGGGAAGGATGGTGTATAACTGCATATAAGATGGAACGGTAGGAAGTTCTCATTTACGGAGATATATGCGTATTTCGGCTGCCCACAGTTACGCTAAAAGCATGTAAACCCACTTCTGTTCAAAATATTAAAATCAACAAATAACAGTTTGGGAATTTACATGGATAGGAAGATAGAGTTTTATCAGCTGTATAAAACTAGATAAGATGGAACAATATGGATATTATATATGCCGAGAATGATAAAGGCAAAATTTCAGTCGACGCACAGATCGGCCGAAATCACTGTTCGGGAAGGATTTTTCAGGTTAGGTTTAGGCTGTGACGTCGGTACTCTCCGATACGTCCGCGCTTTGCGTATAAGTAGCGGATCGGTAAACTGAGAGAGATACACAACGAAAGAGGTTTGAGCCAGACTGGAGGCAGAGTTTCGCCACTATCCATGAATTGTGAGCGGATCGCCAGAAACATTTTTAAGTCCAGTATCTGAAGTCTGAGGGTAAGCGAAATTATGATAACTACCGTGTATAATATTTGTTATTTCAGGTTCATACAGAATTCACAAAATATGCCTGTATAATAGTCATTGATATAATGTATTGTATTTTTAATATGATCTAACATGTACATTGTGGATGATTGTTGCTTGTACAAAAATTAATCACAAATAGCCCCACAGCCTAATGAAGATATATTTATCATATTGCTTTATCGCTTACGAAGATAAAGGCAATCCCATGGCAGAGATTGTCATAGGGAAATGAAGTGTTAGAAACTTCATCATGGAAGATCCCAGTTACGAGGCTAAGGTGACTGGTCCCCTTCCTCGCTGCCTTTGCCTTCCCTAGTTCGAGCGCACAACTTTGTACCCATTTACAGCTGGTAAACTGGAGTGTTCTACAGCCAGTTTCAGTAGAAAGCAACCTGATCACGTGGTCACTCACCTTATTTATTTTATGTATTAATTTTGGGTAGTTGCTAAGATAGCATCAGTATTTGAATTTGTACTTGATATGATTTAGAAGGATCAAGTTATAGATCAGAAAAGGATGTATAGGAGCAGGGTAAACCAGATGATGTTTATTACTGATAATGTTAATATTAATTCTGTATCATTGAAATGATGTTACTTGCTATGACTGTATAACTTTGACACCTGATGACTGACTTGTCTGACTTATGTGCTAGTCAGTTACACTTAATTGAAATGTTAATATTAATGCTATATCACTGAAATGATGTCCTTACTTACTATGATTGTAAAACGGTGACATCTGATGACTGACTGGTCTGACATCTGTGCTAGTCAACTACAAGTCTAGCCAGATACTAGCCAAGGCTGATATGTTGCAGGTTCCATGAAATAACTCAAACCAGACTGTCCAGAATCAGAAGCCGGTGTCACTCATCAGAGGCAATCCCACAAAAGTGCAGGACCCCAAAGAGTGAACTTCAACTGGTCATTGGCATCCCTACTGTTGGGCCTACCAAGTCTGATATCAGCACAGGACAGTTCCGTGTCAGCAGTATCAAGTTGAACAGATAAGTGTCACTTAGGACACTGACTACCACAATATATGAAACACAATAAATAGTCAAGTGATGACATTTATCAGAGGACTAAAAACCGTGATATATTTAAAATGAATGAAGTCTAAACAGACAATAATAGTAACTGTGTGAATATTTTTTATATATATGTGTATACTCTTTTCCAACTAGTAAATAGAATATTAGTGTAATTATTAAACTATTTTAACTGTACCTGAGGATTTATTCACTTTTTCCATTTTGTGGGTTCAGTGAATGTACCTTTTACTTATCCCCTAGAATATAAGTAATCATAAGATAGTCACAGGGAGGAGACACCTTAAATCCTGGTACTACTTCTTACCAACTGGGCCAGGGTTTTCACAGTCTGACTATTTTTATGATAACAATACACCAGTGCTTATTTCTAAGACTGGGGTATTACTTGTAAGACCAGAACTCTTTACTGGCATACTTTTACATAATAAATAATTTTAAATAACCTCCCGCTACAACCCCTTTCTACAGAAGTTGGAGGTAAGAGATAGTTTCAGACGACAGAATGCAGTTAGACGCACAGGGCATATCAAGACAGCATTAACACACTTCAGTTCCCTGTGACCATATCTTATTCTAATTCCTTGGTTGTAGCTACTGTCCATGATTCGCCTCCATACATTTATTAGGTCTAGTGTAAAAATGCTAAGTCATATCTCAAAGAATTCAGTAATACAATTCTTTTCATCCTTCCTTATGTTCCAGGCGTGTGTTCCATTCTTAAGAAATAATTCTTTAAAAGCTTTTCTAAAACCAAGGACACCTTTTCTGCTTCCATTCTTAATTATTTAAATATACACAAGCTGGTAAGTCCGCCAGAAATTCAAACACAGTAGTTCCGTCACATCTACACGCTCTCTAACGCGCTGTAGTGAATAAATGGAAATACCTATAATTATATATATATATATATATATATATATATATATATATATAGATATATATATATATATATATATATATATATATATATATATATATATATCATCATCATCATCAGTTGCCATCTCCACAACGAAGGTTGGCTGTAATGGATCTCCAACGTCTTCTGTCTCTTGTCTTGTTGGTGCACTCTGATAGACTCTTTCCTGTCCATCTTTTGATGTTATCTTCCCACTTATAGCGCTGTCTTCCCCTTGCACGTTTGCCTTCAACTCTCCCTTCTGTTATGGTTTTCTGAAAGGTGTTGTCGTGAGAAATTCTAATCCACATATATAAATTATCAGGTAAATGTAAAGCCTAACACATAACTTCAATAAAAGGAAAGAAGAATGGTAAAGAACAGTGCTGTCACAATGACTGTACTCGAAATCCCCCTTGTTTTCTCCTTCGTCTTCAAATTGTAACGTTTCACGTTGATAGTAAAAGCCTACTGCTTCAATACCCACTTTCTACGATAAAACGTGTACTGCCTTTCTAAGAAAAACCTTGAGATACGCAATCTGACCTAGATTTAAAATTCCATTCATGTCATTTTATATACTACGTTACCAAAAAAAACGAAAGACAGATGGACTAAAGATAGAAAGAAAGGGAGAGGCTGAAAGCCGGAACGCAGGAAATACTAACACAGTCTCGCGATACACAATTACTACCATCACGCGTGTAAGGCCACAAGCACTAGCTTTTTTTCAAATCGACAGCGATAAACAACACTACCCATACGAGAGTTAGTTTTTAAAAAACCTGAAAATTCTTATTAGGAAATATGACATTATACTGGTCTATGTTTGAAAACATTACAGTACCCAGACACCACATCGTATTCGAAGTGAACAGGAGGTAGTAGAAAATGCATATTTTGAACGCAGCCACTTAGCTCCTTTAAATTTGTATATTTGGGTTCCTTGGGACTTGCTGACAAAGAATATGTTAAACGTTAAGCAAATAGTCTAGGAATTACCAAATTATAGCCAAAAGAAATAGTGAGGGATGTCAGACAACACCCAAATCAGAATCGCTCAGTGGCAGATTTTAACCCCACCATTGTACGGGAAATGGGTCTCCATGTTAAATCCGATTTGATTGGAGCGCAATAAATGAAAGGCTAAACACGATTAGTCGGGCTATAAATACTATCTTTTGTTGTCAGGGGAAACGGGAGTAGGAGTACCTTTTTTCAAACGATTGGGTAAACATTGCACGATTGGTTAGACCCGCGAATATAGTCAATCAGAGGCGTCAGGTCACCACCACATGTTCAAATAAACTTACTACAGAACCAGTGCGTTGAGCACCAGTGCATATTTTTCTAAATAAAAGCCTGGGACATCGGCAGATCGAAATTGTGCTATATTCATTGCCAGTCAACGTAATTCTGTGTTATTTCCATGAATTGTGGTAAGCTTGAAATATTTGACATCCTTTTAATGAAAATAGAATGTAAATTGATAATTTATGTCTGTATATATGTGTGGTTCAGTAGCGAACATGAGGTAAAGCCTATATAGTGCTCCAGCCTGAACAGAAGGTGTCGGAGGAAAGTAAAACTGCATGGAATTGCCAAACAGTACACTGACACCTATCTTATCGACTAGAAAGAAATAATGCTGGAATTGCAGAGGCGTAGTGATCATTAGGGAGGAATATACTGGTGTAAATTATTTCAGATGAAGCTGACAGTTGGCCTACCGCTCTGAACTCAGTGTTTACTATGTAATGTGTTCAATCTGTAAATAGATTATAAATTAGTTATGAAGTAGGAGGTACAACCTTCTTGTTTCAGGGACCGTGGTCCAAAAGTTATTGAGCAGCACCTGGTCAGAGCTTTGCTGAATCCAGAGGCGGACAGCATACTCCTTGGTCCATATAGCAAACAGTGAGGTGTCTCCAGAACACAGGGGAGCAATCGAGCAGAGGAGTCTTTTCCTGCCGCCATCACGAAAGATAAGCCTATGTGGCCAGCGGAGCTCAACATTATGTAACCCCATCTTAAACTGACATTGTATAAAAATAAGAGGGGAAATTAATTGTTTTAATGAACGGAACTGAGAACATCTCCAATACTAGTTCCAACATAAACAAACACTTGAAGTCATGATGACAAATAACAACATAGCTTGAAAAAACAAAACCAGTATTACCTCATATTACTACTACACAACTGACACACATAGGATAATATTAATAAAATATGTCACTACAAGATTCATATTGATAAATTCTGTACATATAACATGTAATTAAAATTGATTGTGATTCCTGGTTCACTTTGTATTTGAATCAGGACATATATATATATTAGTGACAGTAATTAATACATATTTATATTTGAAAATTTACCAGTGACTCATTTAAGATAGTCTTATAGAATGTTACATGTGTGTGAGTGTCACAGTGTTGTCAAGTGTGGTGGAATAAATTAAATTGTTTATCTGTCTGTTGTTGTTGTGACTTACACTTCATCATATACATACCCTAGACATTTAACGTAGTCATCACAATATTCCAGAATAATTCTGACTGAGGCATAATGTGGTAGCAAGTAAGGTTATCTGTAAAACACTACACCTATTAGATACAGATACCTTCACAGCTGATCTCAGTCAGTACACTAAGTCCCCTATAAATATTTATAACATCCCACTTTACCACAGGTGTTTCGCCTTTTTATGTGGCCAAAGTATTTTAGCTGCCGAACTTTGACCTCCCTCATTAGTTCTCTTTTCATACCTAGATTTTCTAGGACCTCCTTATTTGTTTTCATCTCTTTCCATGAGATACGCCCCATTCTTCTATATATCCACATTTCAAGAGCCTCAATTCTTTCTTCCAAATGCTTATTCATCGTCCATGTTTCTGCACCATACAGAAATGCAGAATATATATAACACTTTATGATTCTCACTTTTAATTTGTGAGATAACTGTTTGGATGTCAGTATATGTTTCATGTTGTTGAATGTAGCATTGGCCATTCCTATTCTCTTCTCGATTTCTGTTTCACATCTGCCATCTTCTGTTATTATATGACCAAGATATACGTAGTTCTTGACTTGTTCCAGGATTTTCCCATTTATGCTTATCTTTAATGTGGGTTTATCGTCTGTTTTGCTAATTATCATAGTTTTTGTTTCTCAATATTAATGTCGAGTCCATATTCATGACTTATACTGTTCACTTGCTTCACTAGTTCTTGTAACTCCTGTTCGCTTTCAGCTAACAACACGGTATCATCTGCATATCTTAGGTTGTTTATTGACCTTCCACTGATGTACAGTCCTGGTATTTCCTGTATCTGTTTGAAAATTTTTTCGGTGTATAAATTAAATAGGCAGGGGGACAGCACACAACCTTGTCTGACACCTCTTTTTATGTCTATGTATGGTGAATAATTCCTTCCCGATCTTACTGTGGCAGTTTGCTCCCAATAAAGGTTACTGAGTATTCTTATATCCTTTCCATCAATACCTATGTCTTCGAGGCATTCAATTATTTTCTCATGATGGACTCTGTCAAAAGCCTTCTTATAGTCAATGAAGCACATATATATACTTTTTTTGGACCTCTGTATATTTTTCTGCTAATATTCTTAGGCAAAATATTGCCTCTCTTGTTCCACTGTTCCGTCTAAAACCAAACTGTTCTTCTTGGATTTCGCTGTCTACTTTACGTTTTATTCTTTCCTGTATGATTTTGAGCAGTATCTTAATTGCATGACTCATCAGGCTGATTGTTCTGAAGTCTGAACATTCTGTGCATTTGGTTTTTTGGGCAATGTTATGAAAACTGATGTCTTCATGTCGTGTGGTATATATCCTGTATTGTATATATCGTTGCACATTAAAGGGATATTACTGTATTTGAGGCGTTATTGTATTACTCATGTCAGCTATTGTGTGCTGTGGTACTATTTTGTAGACAATGAGCCGTGAGTTAAATCCACGGTACAAATAGGGTTAAATCCAACAGCATCTATAGATTGTTGTTCTGACAACTGGGTGGCTCTGGTCCGGTCAGTTAGAGGCCATGGGGCCAATGATTTTCTATTAATTCGCTCATATTTATTGCGGACTATTCTTTTGGTCATGAGGCCTGTATGTCATAGCGTTGATTCCCAGCGAGCTGACGTTTTGACCCAGTACGATTATTGCCATTAAATTTTTGTACACACACAGTGCTAGAAGGCTGGTGACGCCTCTGTGTTGGCGCATTCATATTTTCCTAAACTCACGGGTGTGAGTTGTTTTCGTTTTTTTTTCCAGTGTCCAGTGAAAGGGTAGTGCCTATGTCAGTTTCTACGGTATTGTTTACGGTCGCGTGACCTGACCTCGTTCGCAAGCGCTGACCTACTTTACCAGCACAGTTCGTTATGGCTATTTTCTGTAGGTTTTCAGTTTATTGCAGGTGAAATAGTGTGTAGTGTAGTTGCAAGTGTTTTGCTCTGTTGTGGTTGCAGGTTTGGGAAGGATTGTCAAAGTGATAGGCTAAGGTTACAGAGTGCATCAGGACGGTCAGTTTGGTATAATTCTGAGTCTTTTTGGTGATTGTTGACATTGTTCCAGGTGGAGCAGCGGAGCTTGGGGGTTGGTACTACTTAGCTAGGGGCCCAAAAGGCATGACCAGATGCAAGATGGGAGGTAGTTTGGTCAACCTCGGTACTAGGGGGGGTATGAGTTGTTTGGTAGGTGTGTTTATAGTCGATAGGAGGCTGTTAGAGGTGGTTGGTACCCCCCAAGTCATCATGATGTGCTGCTGGGTCTGCCAGTGCTTCTCAGAGGTGCCCACCCAAGAGTGACTATGCTCTGACGTGACCTTCCAAAGCCGACGCCTGTAACTGCTCTGACGTGACCTTTAGGCCGACGCCTGTAACATTGCCGACGCCGACGTAACATTGCTCTGACGTGACCTTCCTAGGCCGACGCTGTCAACCCAGAAGGGCCCAATCAGGAGTGAATCTGTTTGCACTGGTGCCCTGCTGACTTACAGAAGACTGTGTAGTCAAGCTGTGTAGCTGAACAGTGAAATAGTACACATTTTCAGTGATAATATAGACAGTGCTGTGTTAGCACCGTGACAGTGTACTTATTCCTGGACTATATTCGTTTGGATCACGTATTTTCAAGTGGGGAGTCTTGTTTGTTCTGTTCATCATCTTCGTCAGTGCGGAGGATTCTGCTTACTCAAGCGCCGTTGGAGCTTCAGTTAAGTTATTGTTTGTATGTTTATGTATTATGTCATATATTGAAATTTTCTTGTTTTTCTGAGTATTTAATCTTCTTGGCTGCCTTTCTTACTGATTCTATTTATCAGTTACTTTGATGTGTTGTATAATATAGTGCTGTTTTCTTTGTCTGCTTCTTAATTTGTTGTTGTTTTCTTTCCTTGTGTTTTGTCTTTTCTCATTGTACCAGTATGACTTGGTTGGTTTGATTGTATGTTCATTGTTGATTAATTTGTTTTTGCTCTGTGTTCTTTGTAGTTTGGAGTTATGGTATGTTATATTTTGATACATTATAATATAATTGTATTGATACTTTGCTTAGGTTATTATGACTGAGGGGAAGACAGTGCTTGGTGCAAGAATTAGCTTCTAGCACCTCATTGTTGATTGTGGTTTTCGTTTTGTCTTTGGTGTAATAGTGTATTGGTGTGTGAGTGTAATCCAGTTTTGGCCTTTCGTAGGAAAAGATTGGATTGGACCAATTCTATTAGGTTGTGGCGGTATTTGTTCTGTGGTGGAGTCTGACAGACGAATTTCCTGCAGCTGCCCTGCATAACATTCCAGAGCCCTGTTGGTGTTAGCTGTAGTTGTGTAGTGTGTAGTTATATTGTCGTGTACATTCAGTATTTCTTGTGTTCTGTTTAAGCGGTGTGTTCTCTTGTCCTATCTTACTATCTTGTAAATACGTTTACAGGTATCCCGTATTTTCCTTCGTGCTCAGTCACGCAGTGTAGATATTAATCTATCTCTGCTCTTTGTGTTCTATCGTCCGGTTCCTCGTGACTGGAATTTTGTTTTCGTGGTGTGATGTGGAGGTTTCCTTAATCTGTGTAGTCCTTATTTGTGTTCATTTTCCATAGATAGTACTTGCATAACAGAGAGTATTGTGTGTAATAATAAGAGGAGTGTTATTGGTTCATAGCACCAATGTGGTGCCAGTATAGAATTGTGGAAGTAATACCTATTTTGAACCAAGTTTACAGTATTGTCAAGGTATACAACTGTTAATTATCATAAGTTGATACATTGTTGTCAAGGTATCAGGAAGCTGGTATTAGACAGCTATTGACTATAGAATAAGGGGTCAGAAAGACCTAACTTTTCACAACTGGTGATAACATAGCCAAAGAGGCTAAGTGTGACTTTATTGAGATTATAAGAGGTAAAGGTTGATGATATATTTACACTGAGACTTGAGGTGACATATACTTACACGCATATATATAGATATATGTATATTGAGAAGAGATATTTATATTTATCATATTTACTGCACCATTGTAACCAGAGAGTTTTCTACTGATATAAGTGAAGAGGTTACAGTACATACAACTGAGCGATTTCATAGTAAATATATTGTAAGAAATAATACTGAGCATTCTAAGTGTACATCATGGACATTGACACTTGCATGCGGATAGGCCAAGCAGCCGGGTACACGGGAAAAGAATTAGTAGAGTTTGCTAAGGCAGAATTTAATTCAGTAGAGAATCAAAAAGATTTGAAAGTGAAAGCAGCAAAGGAGGAAAAGGAAAACAAAGAAAAGGAAGCAAAGGAGGATAATGACAGGAAAGAGAAGGAAGAGAGGGACAGAATTGATAAACAAAATGCTCTAAGAGATGCTCGAGCTGAAGAGTTAGAGCTAAAAAGAAAAGAATTCGAGTTGCAAGAAAGGAAGATGAAAGAAGAAAACGAGTGGAAACAGAGAGAATTTGAATTACAAGAAAAGAAGATGAAAGAAGAGAGAGAATTACAAGAAAAGAAGATGAAAGAAGAGAGAGAATTACAAGAAAAGAGGATGAAGGAAGATAGAGAGTTACAGTTGGAGAAGGAGAGAATGAGAATAGCTCTGGAAGAGAAAATGATGGAGAAGGAGATACAATTAAAGAAGTTAGAAGTGGGTGCGAGTGGTCAGAACTCAACTTCTGGTGGGGCCCATCGTCCTTTTAGACTGCGGCTACCAAATTTCAATGAGAAAATTGATAGTTTAGACTTCTTCTTGGAAAGATTTGAGGCCGAATGTGTGGCCTATAAGGCTGATAGGGATCAGTGGCCATCTCTTTTATCAACACTGCTAGTTGGGCCTGCGATGGAGACTTTTTTTTGCCTCCCCGTGGAGGAAAAGGCCGATTATGACAAAGTGAAGGAGAGATTGCTCCGGAGGTTCCGTCTGACTGCTGACGGCTACCGGACGCGTTTTAAGAACGCGATGCCTAGCTCAGAACAAGACTTCGAGGATTTTATCTCGAAGATCAAACTTCTATTTAATAGATGGATCGAAATGGAGGGAATTCCTAAGGATTATAATGGCTTGCTGGACTTAGTTCTACTGGACAAAGTGTTGTCCTCGTGCTCTAGTGAGTTGGTGGCGTTCTTCCAGGAACGTCAACCAAAGGACATTGAGTCCATGGCCCAGTTGGGGCACCATTATGTCCTGGCCCATCCGGGCAAACCTATTCAGAAGTCGGGTCTGTCCGACGCGGTAGTGGCCGGGGTCGGCAAACTGCAGCGGCCATGGCAACGCCGTGCAAATAGTGCCGACAGATCTATGAGGTCAAGATTTGATAGGTCTGCCCGCCCATACCAATCAGGTAGAGACAACTACAGAAATTTTAGACCACAGCGACGTTTTCAGTACAGAGGGTATAGACAATCTGGTAGCGATAGTGATGGAGAGAATTTCCAAGCGCGAAAACAGGTGCGATTCCAAGACTCGAAGAATAAGGACAAGACATTTTATAAAAGTAAAGGGTTCAAACATACGAATAGATCGGCGGATGGTCGAGGTTCGGACTCCGATACGTGTTCGTCTCCGAATCATAGTCCTAACAAGGAGAGGAAAGAAGTTAAGTGCCACCATTGCGAGGGCACAGGTCATTTACCCAGTAACTGTAAGTCTAAGCCAGAGAATGCTAATGTGGCATGCGTTCTAGACACTATCAATAAGGAAGACTGCGAAGGGTGCAGACAGTTGTTTGTACCAGATGGAAAACCATTGTTGATTTGTGGGCACACTTTACCCTGCCTATCGTCCCTGGAAGTAGGTGGAAAACTCGAACTTTGTACAGGGTCCGTGCGGTCGAGACAGGTGTACGTACTTAGGGACACGGGGTGTACCACCATAGGGGTACGTCGCTCCTGCATCGAGGAGTCATGCCTGACAGATAAGACAGTCAGATGCATCACCTTTGGGGGTAATGTAGAATATTACCCCATAGCCATTGTGGACATAGACACCCTCTTCTTGACAGGAAAGGTGCATGCGTGTGTACTGAACAAACCAGTGGCAGACTTAATTATTGGTAACGTGCAAGGAGTTCGGAATTGCACACCGGAAGAGATACGCGAATGGGAAAGTAATAGGGGCGTAGTAGCTAATGCAGTGCTAACTAGAGCGCAACTGAGACAGCAGGAGCAGAGTGATAGTACCGAGGCTCCTTATGTCCCATCGACGGTAGATGAGGTGTTAGGTGTGCGAGACGTTTCTGTCGATAATTTTGCAGAAGGACAAAAAGCGGACAAAACGCTAATAAGGTTGTTTTAATTAGCTAAAACGAAAGACGTTAAACAGACCAAAACAGCACGATACTGTTTTGAGTATAACTACCAGATCTTAACTCGCTGCTTTGAGAAACAACAGCAACTCACACGTCAAGTGGTAGTGCCAAGCCAGTGGAGAGCAAAGGTGCTGGAATTAGCACATGACTCTCCTTTTGCTGGCCATATGGGAGTGGCTAGGACTCAATATAGAGTTCTCTCCCAATTTTACTGGCCAGCACTCAATAAAGACATCAAGGCATACTGTAGGTCTTGTGTTGTCTGTCAACAGATGTCCCATAAGGGCCGGTCGCCAAAGGCTCCGGTCCAGACAGTAGACTTGGCACTTCGTCCGTTTCAGAAGGTTGCAGTTGATATCATAGGCCCATTGTCCGTTACGTCCGACAGAGGTTTTTGGTTCATTCTTACTATGGTAGATTTGTGTACCAGGTGGCCAGAGGCAGTACCTATGCGATCTATTACCTTGCAGGCTGTATCGGAAGCACTTCAGCTGTTATACAGTCGCTTCGGGTTCCCAGAGTGTATACTCTCTGACAGGGGGACGCAATTTATTTCTCACGAAATGTCTGAAATAACTAAATTGCTGGGGATTTCCCAGTCTTTCACCTCTCCCTACCATCCGCAGGCGAACGGGGTTTGTGAACGCTTTAATGGCGCATTGAAACATATGCTGGCAAAGGTGACCGCCGAATTCCCGCAGGATTGGGATAGGTACCTTCCAGCTGTGTTGTTCGCCTACAGGGAAGCCCCGCATCAGAGTACGGGCTTCTCGCCATTCGAATTGCTGTATGGTGCAAATCCCAGGGGTCCAATGCACGTACTAAAGGACTGGCTGGTAGGTAAACACGTAGACGGAGCGGTAGTATCCGCGTATGATTATGTCGTATATCTACGTGAGAGAATAATTATATCCTGTGCACTAGCGCGGGAAAACTTGACCCATGCGGGTATTCAGTACCGCCGGTATGCAAACCGAGGTACTAAGCTTATATCATTTCAATCAGGGGATGAAGTGTGGCTGCTTTTGCCTACAAAAGAAGATAGGTTGAGAATCTCCTGGCAAGGGCCATTCCGTATTCACAAAAAGGTGACCGATGTCGACTACATTGTAAAGGTTAGAAAGAAGGAGAAGGTGTTCCACTTGAACATGCTCAAACCATACGTGGAGCGTCCTTCCGAGCTGTCCTCGCTGGTTGAGGCCGTGGGTACGCGACGGTCGGAAGTAGCGGCGGCGGTAGTAATAGATAGCGCCGAAGACAGTTGTGACGATGGCAACTTACAGCTGTCTCTCGTGCCGATAACTCCTTCCGAATCTTGGTTCGACGTGTCGGTGTGTCAAGATTTGACCGATCGTCAGAGGGCTCAGGTTGATGCTATACTGAGGGATTTCGATGACGTACTTACGGATTTGCAGGGTAAAACAGACTTAATAGTTCACGAGATAGCTTTAACTGATAACCAGCCTATCAGAGTTAAGCCTTACCCTCTACCACTTCATTATAAAGCGGCGATTGAAAAAGAAATTGATGAAATGGTTCGGTTGAATATCATCGCTCCCTCAGAATCCCCGTATTCTTTCCCCATGGTGGTGGTTAAGACGAAGAGCGGGGCCCTCAGAGTGTGTATTGATTTTCGGAAACTCAATAGTATAACGATAGTCGATGCAGAGCCTATGCCCAACCAGGAAGAGCTGCTGACCAAACTTTCCCATGCTAAATTTTTTACAAAGTTAGACTTAGCGAGAGGATACTGGCAGGTGCCATTGGCTGAGGCTGCAAAACCTCTTACGGCGTTTGCTACCCCAAGAGGTTTATTTCAATTCAATTACATGTGTTTCGGTTTAGTGAATGCTCCCGCCACCTTTGTAAGAATGATGAGGCAGCTACTAGGGCACAGAGACGATGTTATTACATACATCGATGATATCTGCATTTACCACAAAACATGGGAACAGCATATGGATGGGCTGTTTGCCGTGCTCAAGTGCCTGAAGGCACATGGACTCACTTATCGCCCGAGCAAAGTGTCCATTGGGTATACAGAGCTGAGCTTCTTAGGCCATGTGGTTGGCCATAACATCATGAAACCTGAAGATAGCACGGTTTCAAAGATATTACAGCTCCAAACGCCGAAAACTAAGAGGCAGGTAAAGAGTTTATTAGGTCTGATCAATTTCTATAATAAATTCATCCCAGATTTTTCGTCGTTGGCTGTGCCGCTTACGGCACTCACGAAAAAGGGGCAACCCAACAAAATAAAATGGGATGATGAATGCAAAGACGCATTGGACACGATTAAAAAACTATTTTCTGGAAAACCCATCTTGAGATTGCCAGATCTTCGCAGACCACTGATACTGCACACTGATGCTTCATCGGTAAGCATTGGGGCCTGCCTGATGCAGGAGCATGGAGGGTCGCTCCATCCAGTGCTGTATGTCAGTAGGAAGCTGTTGCCAGCTGAAACCAGATACTCCACAATCGAAAGGGAGTGTCTTGCGATTATCTGGGCGGTGTCTAAGTTGGCACGATATCTGTTGGGGGCGCATTTTTTCCTCCAAACAGATCACAAACCACTGCTATTTTTGCAGTCGGCTAAATCGACAAGTGCTAAATTGACACGCTGGGCATTATTACTACAGCAATTTAACTTCACTATTTTACCAATTCAGGGTGTATATAATGTGGTAGCAGATGTCTTGTCCAGGTTGTAAAATGAGGGGACAGTTATAGTCTGTGGGAAAACTTACATCTGAAAAGAGAGTATTTATTGGAATTTATGTAAGTAAGGCATTATGACTATTTCAGTTGATATTTCATGATGATGTATTTTAATATTCAATGTATGGTATATGCTACCATAAAGGCAAGATCTAGTAGGTGTACTCTATGTGTGGACATACCATATTATATTATGCCTATAACTATGTTGTGACATGATGATTGTGTTACGAGAACTTAGGGTTTGATTGGTGACAATCAGGTATTTTGATTTTGTGTAACATGCATGATGTGTAGACTACTCCAGGATCAGTACCCAGTGTAGATTTGTGCATATTTCTTTGTATTGAGTCTAGTAAGTGAAAAGGCATGTACGACGAGGGTATAGCACAACTCTGGCATTCTTTATTTGCATAAGGAGGTGCTATCTCGGCATTTGTTCGTCCATACTCCAAAAGGGGGCTGGGCGTGACTCCTCCGGTGGAAGAAAACTGCGTTTTCTTTCTTAAGGGGGGGGGGGGGGATGGATGTCACGACATAGACTTTCGCTAAATTGTATATTGGTCACACTGGAGAGCGACAACACTGGTTCGTCTCTTGTAAAAACTTGCTCGGCCAGTTTTCGATTAGACGGAAGCCGGAAGGGAGTTTTTTGGGCAAAGGGAATTCTAGATATGTCTGCCGGCCTAAGCGGTCGTTGTTGGCCTTTGTCAGCAGTTTTGCTGGGGAATTATTTGGATGCCAATTGTTGTTTAGTGCTTGCCGATTTCCATAGAGTCAGGAATATTTGATGGGTGCTAGATTGAGCTTAGAAAGTTCTAGTGATTTTCCCTTCCTGATTATTAATTGTAATACGTTGGTTGCAATTGTGTACCGTTTTAACCTAGTATTAGGTGCCGCCTCTGAGCGATAGTTCAGTGCCTTCACTGATGAGTTTATGTCGGTAACCATTTTGGTTCTCATGACGAATTATAGTGTTCGCCAGGATATGTGGCAGTTTTCAGTGCATTGTGCTGTGCCTTTGTGCTATTAGGAGAGTTGGTATGATTATCGCAAGTAAGTTGGCTTATGTATTCATTATCTTACGTATTGCAGTTTCATGCATAGTGATTGTTGTGTGTACTTCTCATTAAAGGGATATTACTGTATTTGAGGCGTTATTGTATTACTCATGTCAGCTATTGTGTGCTGTGGTACTATTTTGTAGACAATGAGCCGTGAGTTAAATCCACGGTACTAATAGGGTTAAATCCAACAGCATCTATAGATTGTTGTTCTGACACTATACCAAAGCTCTCCAGAGCTTCTATCACTTCAATTTTTATGTTATCCATGCCTGCTGATTTTCTTTTTTGTATCATATGAATGGCATTCTCTACTTCTGATCTGAGAATGTTTGGGCCTTCATTAGAATCTGGTGATGGTTTTTTACCTCTGTTGTTTTCGAATAGTTCTTTTACGTATTCTGCCCATCTGTTTGATATGTCTTTCTCATCAAGTAATATTACACCATTTTTGTTCTTGATACAGCTTCCTCCTTGTGCAAACCGTGACCGATTTGATAATTTCTTTATTTCTTCATGCATATCTCTTGTCATGTGCTTTGCTTCCAAGTCTTCTATTTCCTTGCATTTTGTTTCTATCCACCGTTCTTTTGCTTCTCTACACAAAGTACGTATGTCATTGTCTATTGTTTTATATTCTGGAGTGTTTTTTGCTTTCTTTCTTTTGCAAGATTTCATTTCATCCAAATTTGATTTTTCTTTCTAGGTTAAATTTGCCATTTGTATGCTTGTTTTTCATTCCCAGCTTTTTCTTCTGGGTTTTCTCTTCTTATCTGCTCATGCTTTCTGTCAAACTGTTGATTTTTTTTAGACATCGATTTAAATATTTGCTGTTTGATATCTGGTTGTAATATTTGCATTTGCTGTTTGCTCTTTTGTATGCTTGATTTTTGAAAGTCATTCCCATTTTGCGGTTGCTTTTTCTTCTGATATAGTCGGAATTTCGTTTTCTCTCTCTATATTTTCCTTGGGTGGTGTTCAAAAAAGGTGCTCCATGCTTTCTGTCAATATATATATACTGTATATATATATATATATATTTATTTTTGACATCTGATTTACGAATTTTTAGTATGGCCTCGATTTGCAGAAGGCAAGTTCCATTTATACTTCACATCCGGGACCGAGAGGGCAGAGGCTAAATGGGGTGTTTGTGTATCTAAAAATGATGCATAATTTGTGTAGCTGTTCAATTATGAAAAACTATTAATCTACACATCCTCCTTATTCCTGGACCGATTTCCTTTATCTTTGGATTAAATTACACTCTCAATTATTCTTTATCTATCTAGATAATAGTCTTTTACTTTCCTAAGTGCATTTATTTCTATGCGTAACATAAACAACATAATTCTGGACCAACCTGATATTACGATGTTTTCTATTCAAGTTGTTCTCCATTACTATATCACTATTCGTGGAAGTTTTAGTACTTACGGGTATATCAACCTTCCTAATATTGCCTTGGTGACCTCTTCCATGTGGTACTTCGCTCATATTGTTGTAATTAAATTCCAACTCCAACGATGTTACACATATTGAGACTCCATGTTAGGCATAGTACGTTTCAGTAAACACACGAATAAGGAAGCCTTTTCATTGGTTCGCCAAGGAAATACTGTCCTAAAGTATGGTGCGCGGTTTGGTTAGAATTTTTCAAAAACAAATGACGTATTGTGAATTCGACCACCACTTCACGACACCTACACCTCTCTGGCCTGAACTAGAAAACATTTCATAAATATGCAGATCAAATTTTTTATCATTTGGATACCATGCACTCTACAGTATTTCAACGTGCCTTCAGCATAGTCCGAGCTGAACAAGCTAAGAGTCAGCACCATACCATTAATAAAAAAGAAGTCATTGGCATCGCTGTCAGCTTTGATGCACCATGGCAAACTAGAAGTCACTGATAGGTGTTGGCAGTGTTATCGACATCTTGACTGGCATGGTCATCGATACGCATGTTATGTCTTCCTTCTGTCACACATGCGAGAATACTGGACAGTGGCAACTGATAAATCAGCCTGACAAATTTGAAAAATGAAAATCACGGCATCAGAAGGAATGCTGCCGTAATTACGAAGGGTCAGCCGGAATGATGGAGGTAAAATCCTGTGAAGTTATCTTTCTTCGTTCAGTGGCAAATCACAAACTACGCTACACTGTTTTGCTATCAGATGGCGATTCCAAGGCCTACGACATACTCTGCCACATCAAACAGTATGGACCAGAAGTTGACATAATCAAAGAGGAGTGCGTCAACCAAGTTGAGGACACTCAATACTGACTGCATGAAACAAAAATTCACCCTTGGGGGGAAAGGCTATGATCGTCTAACCCAAAATGTAATACGAAAATTGTGTATTTACTACACCAGGGCCATCCGGAAGCATAGTACAGGCCCAGAAATGGAACAAGCCATCATGGCTTCTCTCTACCATGGGTATTCGATAAACGAGAAACCCCAACATAATTTATGTCAGCCAGGCAAAGTCTTACTTACTTACTTACTTAGTCGTTCCCCTTCTACCATGAGGTTTGGAAGAGAGAGCGCCAGACTTCCCTATCGGCTGTCTTCCTCCTGATCTGGTTCCATTCTAGTGCTCGGTCCTTCAAAGATTGTCTAATGTTGTCATCCCAGCGGACTCTGGGTCGTCCTGCGTGTCTGGATCCCTGGCTCTCTGTTTCCCATGCTTGTCGTGGTAGCCAATCTTCTCCCATTCTGCAGACATGGCCAAACCATCTTAGTTGGGACTGTTCTACTTGGGTCTGCAGGGGCTGGAATTTTTTTGCCTTGACGTATCGTCTGGTTGCGGACCATGTCTCTTCTTGTTACTTCAACCACCTTCCTCAGTAACCTCATTTCTGAGGTTTGGATATGGTTTTTGTGTGTTGTAGTCATTGCTCATGAGTCGCATCTATATGTCAAGACTGGGACATAGGTGGAGCGATATACAGCCATCTTCGTTTTCTTACTAACCTCTCTCTTGCTGAGGAATCCTCGATTTATGACCTGAAAAAGTCTCCCAGCTGCTGCTTTTCGAGTCGCCAACTCTTCTTTGATGCCTCCCTTTTGGTCTATAATAGCCCCGATATATTTAAAGTGGTCGACCTGCTCCAGAACATGTTCTTCCAGCTTAATCTGATGCCTTCTTTCTTCTCGTGATATCACCATGGATTTTGCTTTACAGCTGCTTATGACCATCCCTCTCTTCTCCAGCTCTTCCTTCCAGACTTGCAGATTGGATTGGAGATGTGCCTCTGATTTAGCAATCAGGGCAACATCATCAGCAAATGCCAGCTCTGAAGTACAGACCTGTCTCATCTTCCAGTACCCCACTGAATACTTTCTTGTTCTCTCCTTACATGCCTTGATAACATCGTCCATGAGGAGTATGAAAAGATAAGGTGACAGAATATCATATTGTCGTACACCAGTGGTGGTCCAAAACTCTTCTGACTTATGGTTGTCTGTCCTCACATAATTTCTGCAAGACATGTAGAAGCTCTGTATAGCATAAATCAGAGGTGCTGGAAGGTTCTTCCTTGCGAAACAGTCCCAAAGTTTGCTCCAGGGGACTCTGTCAAGCGCCTTTTCCAGATCTATGACACAAAGATGGATCTCACTCTTATATTCAAGGGCCTTTTCACTCAGCTGTCTGAGTGTGAAGATTAGGTCTTAAGTACATCGGGTAGCTCAGATTCCGCACTGGACCTCATCCAATTGTGGCTTAGCTAGGCGTCGGAGTCTCTGCTCTAGGATTATAGAGTAGATTTTACCAGGGACACTGAGAAGGAATATGCATATGGTTTCCACATTTTCGATTGTGACACTTTTTGAAAATCGGTGCTATGATGGCAATCTCACAATCCTTTGGTATGGTCTTGTTGCACCACGCTGCCTGTAGGACAGTTAAGAGTAATAGGTCGCCTAATGCTCCCTTGTTCTTAACCATTTCTGGTGTTATACCATCATGCCATGCTGCTTTGCCCATCTTGATTTTCCCCAGTGCTGCCTTCAGTTCTTCCATCTTTATGTCATCTTAATCACCATTGTTTTCTTCTTCGGTGGTAGTGGTTATCATTTCTGACGCTTGACGTTGCTCACTATCAAGGAGTTCTGAGAAATATTCTTTCCATCTTTCCATTACTTCATTCGGGACATTAAGCAATTTTCCTGGCTTGTCCTTTATAAATTTGAGAGAGCATTGTTTTTCCTTCCTCATGTTCTTTAGAGTCATATAGAACAATTTCTGGTTTTCTTGCGCATCTTTTTCTAGCTTTTCTCCAAATTTTTCCCAGGACTTCTGTTGTGCTGCTAGCACCTTGTTCTTTGCTTCTGTTCTGAGTGTCACATATTCTCTATATTTCTACATGTGTCCTGTATTGTTTTAGCTCCTAAGTATTGTTTCCATGCCATTATCTTCTCTCTTATTTTCTCTTTGACTTCCTCTGTCCACCAAGGTGTCCTCTTTCTCTTGTTCCCAAGTCAGACTTCACCGCATGCTTCTGCAGCAGCTGTCTTTATGATATCCTTGAATTTAATCCAGAGGGTTTCCAAGTCATCAGGTCGTTCTTCTGTGTTGCTCACCACTGCAGCAATAAGCCATTGATATCTGGTCTTAATTTCTGGCTCTCTCAGCTTGTAGGTCTTAATGATTGTCGTGGTTGAGTTAGAGTGTAGAGTATTTGTCGAGTTGGACAATAGTATTGAAATCGACAAGGGATAGTGGACTGACAAAGTTATAGCTTACACATAGATAAAGTGTAATAGGAGGTGGAAGTGAGACAAACCTGGAGAAGAGTTATTAAAGTTATTACTCTCCCCAAGCCTTCAACACACTTATACTGTCTAAGCACCTCCTGCTCTCACTCTTTTCTCTTATCAAAATAGAGATTATAGTAAAGAGCTTGAAACAATTTAATTATGGATGGAAGGGTCGTGAATAGCGCATTAATAAATGTGTAAACTTTATTAAAGAAGAAAAGCATAAAAATAATGCATCTCATCACAACAACATAAAATTACATCAATAATCAAAATGTGCCAAATACACCAACAACACACACACACACAACCAATCATAAAACCTGCAGAACACGGAGAAATAAATAAATCGAGGGACAGTCCGTCCGCTTTCGTGGGACCAAATGTAATAGCTACAATGTCTTTACGTAAATATATACTCCATGGGTGATGGAATTGACCTGTAAATCCAATGTAGGCGCTAACTTTGGTGACCCCTAATTGCGTGAGGGGGCTCGAAATCTGTATTTATCTCCGGTTTACCAAATGAATAGGCTGAGTGTCAGTCTGTCCGCTTTCGTGGGACCAAATGAAATAGCTCCGATGTCTTTACGTAAATATATAGTCCATGGGTGATGGAATTGACCTGTAAAACTTTCCTGTAGGTGCTATCATTGGTGACCCCTAATTGCGCGAGGAGGGCTGGAAGACTCTATTTACCTCTCCTACTGACCAAATAAACAAACTGAGAGACAGCCTGTCCGCTTTCGTGAGACCAAAGGCGCTAGCTCCAGAAAAGTGTCTTATATGTAGATCCTTCAAGGTGAGGGAATAAGCCGACAAAATCTTCCTCAGTGGTGCTCACGTTGCTGACCCCTAATTGCGTGAGGGGGGCTGGAACTATGTCTATCTTTGGCTGGCCGCTCCTAAGTGTGAGGTTCTACATAACCCTAATTGACAGTCTGCCTTATCACATGATGGTCCATCTCGGGCCAGGAAAATATTCACGAGTGTGTTAGTCTATTAAGACTAACCAGATTTAAAGTTTACATACAACGCAACCCAGGACACCTGCATGACCTGATTCTACAGATGTATCGGCGTAATGGGTAATAAAGAGTAAGACAAAGGTTATTCTAGAGACATCAGAAGTCAACAACCGCAAGAAAGTTCCTTCAGGTAGAGAAAAGCATAATATTATGAGAGCTCTAACTCGTCTAAGGGGCAAAACGCAGAGACTGACTACGATTGTTATCTCCCCCTTGTTTCGAAGATGAAACGGTTACCCAGGCCTCAAAGGGTACCACCCGCTAGCAGAAATGTTTCTCTGGTCAAACGAACACCAGGTGCGCTGATGTAACGTTATCTGACCGTTGAAGGCCAGAACGTAAACAAAGCGCTGGGTGGGTCTGAGAAGGGGGAAATCGGAGGTCTAATATGAAAATACAAAATGTCAAGGAAACCCGAACATTAAAAAGTAATAACATATGGAACGGAATGGTAAAATAAATTAACAGTCACTGTGACAATGCTCATTTCTCATGTTAGTTTACTTAGTTTCTTGCATGATGTTGTGCAGCTCCTAGGCTGATGAACTTTTTCGGTTGTTCTTTTGATTGTAAGCAGGTAGTGATCCCTTCCAATCTCTGGCCCACTCCAGACTTTAGCATCCTAGACATATTTGAATGAGCTTCTCCTAACAATGGCATAATCGATCACAGACTTCTTATTCTTTGTTGGTTTACATCTAGTGTATTCATGTATGCGCTTATGGGGGAACTTTGTGTTTGTAATGATCAGATTCTGCTCACTGTTGGACCATCAATTCAGAGCAAGGGGAGTAAATCACGTGACACACAGCTGTGGATATTATGAAAAATAACGAAATACTCGCGGGAGGGAAGCGAGATATGGTTTCTTAGAAGAACAGTAAAAATTCATTAACTTCCTAGATAACAAACGAAGGAAGTTTGAGCGATGTGCATGAATGTTGTTACTTTATGGTAACATTTGGAATAATTGAGGGATGCAGCGTGCGTGATGGAAACACAAGAAAGCAAGTACAGGATTCGTAGAAACGCTTTAAAATAAGAAAAACAATCAGTAAATAGATCAGAATATACACTAAGACACCCAAATATAACCAGCATATCCATGCACATTGTTAATTGTTGAAAGTGACGCGTTGCGTGCAATCGTACCAAAAACTTAATTAAAACAAAAATTACGATTATATTGAATATCTTTACAGATCTATCATCATCTACTTCCTGCTCCATATGGATCTTGGGACTACCTCTGCTTTGGATCTCTTTGAGAAACACGCATAAAGCAGTCACCAGCTCATGCAGTAGTTATTCATGAAATCATTGTTCTTTATGCTGAGGTTGCCAGCCTTGTATGATTTGGACATCCATTAACAATTTTTACATGTTAATAAATCTAAAATATAGAATTATGATATATACAACTCACCCCAAAATCTCTTGGGAATACACACTCCTGGCTCAGATAAATAGTAACGGCAACTTGTTTAAAATGTCTCTTACACGAGGCCTGGCGTATTACTTTACACCAGGCCACCACTCTGACTTTGTGTTTAGATTCTAGGATTCCGGTTTTCCGTGTTAATGTAGGTAGAGTTTTCCTGGGGTATAAGTCCACAAGATGCTAAGAAAAGGTCCAGTCCGAAAATGGGATTATAATCTTATTCTTTTCTATGACTAGCTGGTTGTTTTCTTGAAGAGGTGAAATTCACAGCGCTCTAAACCGACAAAAGTATCAGATTAAATCAGATATAAGTCAGATATAAGTCCACAAGATGCTCAAACAAGGTACAGTCCGATAAATAGAATTATATTCCTTTTCCTTTCTCTGGCTAGATGGTTGTCTTCTTGATGAAGTGAGTTTCACAGTGCTCTAACCAGACGAAAGTGTCAGTTTAAATTGCAACTTTCGTACCACGCCTATGGTTGTTACTATCTGGCCAGGTTCCAGTCAGAGGTATTGTTTATAACATTTAGAAAAGTCCAGCCATTTGTGTTCAATCATACATGTTCCTCATATTAAAATTTTTGGAACCAAAAGACGCAGCAATAGTGAACGCAGTCAGCGACTCATAGCTTGACTGCCTGCGTCAGGACCAGCGAACCAGAGCTGGTCAAGACCGCACTCCACCTCCACGTGGTGGTCCTGGAAACAGTCTGCAGCAGTGCAGTCTGGCTGAGCGAGTGTGGATCGCAATGGAAAGGCAGACCCGGTCCTAAAAAATGCCGTGCAGAAGTCGGATGTGTCGAACGAAAGGTGCAGATATCACAGCTTAGGCGTAAACAGACACAACGCAACCACCGTTATTTTCAGGACGAACGAGGAAGAAGAAGAAGAAGATTTAAAATTTTGCGTGATTTTTTGAAAAGTCACTTTCCAAATATGGAATTGTTATTTCCATCGACTATCGTTTTTGTTTACACTCACGATTTCCTACATTATCACAAATAATGTCTTCGTAACAATTCTGTCCGAAAACGATTACAACATTTCCGTCGTCTTCTGGTGTGTGTCATATGAACGGAGCTCCTTGTGCAAATACAAACACCTTGTGTCACTACACAAAAATGATTAGCGGTCATTCAGGTTTTACCTGTATCAACTTCCAGCGAGGATGATCAGGTAAACAGACACGACGAATTATTACAGGAAGAAGTGTAAACAAGTGACTCGAAAATAACAAATGTTGTCAGACGTAGGAAAATAGAACGTCAAGAGCACAAAATGAATTACGGGATGGCACAAGAAATGAAAAGTTTTGAGGTCATTCTGTGACAGTTGGGCATTTCTGAAGCAGATGTTCAGCAGTCATTGTATCAGTTCCACAGTTACACTCATCGGTAGTTAGCTTGATAAATAGATGATGTCACAATCTATTGTGGCCCGTGCGGAGCTTGAAGATTGTCACTTATTCTATTCTGTTGAGCTTTTAATGTGCTTCATTTTGTGGGTGTCCTGGATGGTCTGTATCCCAATTCTTTTATTGTGTGTGATCATGATTGTCTTGTGTGAATAATATCTGTGAGTCTGATATGTAAAGCCACGAATATCTTGCGTGTGAATAGTATCCGTCATTCTGTTATCTCTAGCGATGATTATCTTGTGTGAGAATATATTCCGGGAGTCAGTTACATAAGGTGACGATTATCTTGTGTGAAAATATATTCTGTTAATCTGTCATATAATTTCACGATTATCTTGTGTGAGAATATATTATGTTAGTCTGTCAAATAATGTCACGATTATCTTGTGTGAGAAAATATACTGTGAGTCTTTTATCAACCGAAGCACATTAAAAACGCACCACCTGTATAATCCAGGAACAGAGTGTGAAATGTAAATATAAGTGTTTACAAGTTTAAGTATTTGGAATCTTTATTCATTTTCCTATGAATCCATGCTGGTCATTAATTTGTACATTTGATTGTTATGAAATTCATTGCATTCTGTGCAGGCAAGGGAGAAAACCAAAAATGCAACCAATAAAAAAACTCATTCACACTATCCTCAGTATCTGGTATGTCCACCGTGTGCTTGCAAACAAGCTTGGCAGCGGCTCCGCATGGAACACACAAGTCTCTGAAGGAAATTCCGGGGAATCAAGTCCTATTCACGTGTAAGAGCAGCTTCGAGCTGTTGCAGATTAGCTGAAGAACCTTGCCTGTAGACTCTGCGTCCAAGCTCGTCCCACAGATGTTCTACAGGGGACATGTCTGGTGATAGGGCAGGCCAATCAATCGTCACAATGTTCTGCCGCTGTAAATATTGCTGCGTAATGCATGCGGTGTGCGCACGTGCGTTATCCTGCTGGAGAAGCTGCAAGCCTGGATAATTTGTGAACGCAGGAGCAACCTATGCATCCAGAGCCTCATCTCGATATGTCACAGCATTAACATTTCCACGGAAGACGTGAAGAGGCAAGCGATGGTGAAAATGAAATCCTCCCCAAATGTGAATACTGCCACCTCCAAATTGGTTGTGCTGGCGAACACAGCAACTGCAAAGCGCTCTACACACCGTCGCCAAATCCGCATACGTCCATCAGCAAAGGATATGTTGATTCTGCTCTCGTCTGTGAATAGGACAGCATTCCACTGCAGTGTAGTCCATCTGACATGTTGCTCTGCCCATTGCAGACGCTGCTGAGATGTCTGTGAGTCAAGTTTGGCCCAACATAAAATCGTATTGCAGTAAGGCCTGTATCTCTGAGTCGTCGTATGACTGTCATTCGAGAGACTTGCCCACGACTACCCACTATTGCTCTTGCTGTTTGACTTGCCGGGAGAGAACGATTCCTTCAGCACAATATGACGATCTTGCGCAGGGGTAGTAACTCGTGGTTGGCCACTCTGAAGTCTATCTCGGGCACTGCCAGTGGTTCCGTAACGTTCATTGAGACGTACAATAGTGCTGTGGTGGCAATTCATCCTTCTGGCAATGGCCCGCGAGCTCATTCCGGTCTCCAACATACCAATGGCTTGTTGGCGGTCGTTTTCAGATAGTCGTGGCATTTCAAGCACATGTACTGGGTGTTTTGTCTCAACGGTCTTTTTATACCGAGTATACTGCCACAACGCGTACACATTTTCAGGGTCATAGCTGTTGGGAATCGGGTTGCACGTGTAACTTTCATTGTTTTCATGTAGTCTGTACACAAACCCGTGGGTTGAATCATGCACTTTCCATTCCAGCAGCCATTCGCTCTCTACCTCATGACAAACACGGGGAAAATCCATTCCCACACTTTTTTTCCAGCTTCTCGGCATCAGTATATATAATAGTGGTGCGTTTTTAATGTGCTTCAGTATATAATGTCATGATTATCGTATGTGACAATATATTCTGTTAGTCTGCTAAATGATTATCGTATGTGAGAATATATTACGTGAGTCTGTTATGTAAATAAGGGATCCTCGATGTACATTACAGTTATGTTCCTTAAAAAGGCTCGACCTATATCGAATCGACGTATATCGATCATCAATTTCCCATTAAACTAATGCAGCTATTCTAAAAAAGCAGATGCAGAGACCCTTTCATGTGGTCCGCGAGGTCAAAACAATCTTCAGAATAATCTAAGACGTTATTTGCATTTTTCACTCTCATTCTCTCAAGAGTGTACAGTGGAGTTTTCCAGAGGCCACATGGCGTGTAATGACGTCATCGTTCTGACGGCTAATGGAATGTGTACTTGTGTATTTTTTTTTTAAATACGTTTCTAAGGTAGTAAGTTTAGGTTATAAATATGCACGTTTTCTAAAACGGTAAATGTCGATAGACATAACACACACAGTTAAAAACTCTTTGGGTCCTCTATAATTTTTAAGAGTGTAAAGTGGTCCTGAGACACACAAAAAAAGTTTGAGAAACGATGAACGCATATTATGTGGTAGATACTTACCAGACCAACAAACATTTGACTTTATATGGAAGTCTTTAGGCATATAAATATTTTATTGTACACCAAACTGTAATACAGTTTAATTTATTGTAATTGCTAAATAAGAATTTATAAATACACTAATAAATTATTAATAAAACATACAAATTATTGTATTTTTAAATTAATCTTCCTGTTATAATTGCTGTTACTCAGCACTTGAAGTTGCTGCAACTGTAGCTGAAGTTTCTGCTGATTCTGTGACTTGCTGTTGAGGTTCTCTGACTTTTTTATGTCAGAAATAATCAACGTCATTTACTTCGTTGATTTAAAAAAAAAAATTCTACTGCTTATTTATTATTTACATTTTTATTTCATTATATATTCTCTAAAATTATTATTTACAGTATACAGTAATGACTGTACAGTTTAGTAAAATGGATTTTTTGAATTAAGTAGTTAATACATACTTATTACTATACTTTTTTGTATACATGCTGTAAATATATTTTTACACGTAATATGCTATATGTAATTATGAATTTCAGTACCGAAGATGAAAGAGAAGATTGGAGGGAAATATACACGTACGTTCCTGTTCAAACGGCATAAGTGCGAAAATATACGATGTATATCGAGCTTACCGTCCCTAAATTAATCAACGACGTGTATGCGAAACGACGTATATCAGCGCGACGTATATCGAAAACCTTCTGTACCACGAATATGTTTGTTTACAGACGAGAAGTAAATCACAATAACACTTGAAATAACTAAATCTTTGTGTAAATTTCAACATTTACTGAACACATGATAGCGATGAACTGATGTGAACCATTTTTATTTACGACAGACAGAAGGCAGAATAAATAAGATAATGTAAGTACAGGAATAATAAAAATGGTTGTAACCAGAAGCAAAGAACCAGTTTATTTATTTGTATTGGTTACTAGTACTTTTATGGATTGAATTATTATAGTTCCCGCCAGTTTTATCTATTACTTGTTAGCTTGTTTAGTTTCTCCACAGTTAGAAGTGTCAATTCTTTTATGTTGCCAATGTATTTCTTAGAAAAGGTCTTATTGTGTCTGGTACTGGGCATTGTGGGACAATCTTTGGTAATTAATGTGATATCCGTATGCGGCTATACCATGTCTGCCTCAGTCATTTTATTATTATGAGAATAGCGCGTCTATCCATGTGTCTTTAACCTGTTGACTTGTTATAACTGTTCAGGTTCGTTACTCCGATGATCTTTCTGTTACATTATATTTGTAAAAGTTGTTTTCTTCTCTCTAAATTTTTTGTCAAAGTCTCAGGTTCAAATCATACAGGTTAGCATGTTCGTATATGTAAGTACTGTCTTATATAACCTCACTCTTACTACGTGTGTCTATGCTAGTGAGTGTCCAGTCAGTTTATTAAACTAACGATCACTTTCAAGCATGGAGTTTGTACAGCGAGGTCGACTATTCACACCAGTTCCAACGGATCTTACTAAGATGTAAGTAGAAAACAATAACTAATCTAAGGGTGTCCGGGTTTTACAATGTAGCCCACATTCTAGATCACGAAAGTCGAGATTCAACTTATCCATGTTTGAATAGCACAACATCTTGGAAGCAACGATGTTAGTCGTTTGCAGATTAAACATCTCTTTGTATGTGGAAGACATACCATTAAATTATGAACATCGCGTAAAAAGTCGTTATACATCCAAATAGAAACATCTTTGAAGTTGTGTTTCTCTGTAACAGCTGTTTCTCTTCCTCGGTATAATTATTGTCCGTGCGTATAAACAACAGCGCTGGCCGTAGACACGTTATTCTGAGATGTTTTGTAATACAGAAATACCCAAGGGATTGATGAAAAACGCGTTTCAGCGCTGAGCGATAAATTTAAACCACAATACATTTCATTGTCTGACGATTAAAATTGAAAGTAGCATAGCAGATAAGTTTTCACTTCATCGTCATGTGCATCAAGTAAAGCATTGTTTTAATATTTATTAATAACAGCAAATATCAACATTTACAAAAAGAATGTAACAGTTTTTTCTTAGAGTGGGCATAATATAATATTTTTCGTTTTATATATTTTTGGTTTTAATCAGATGCATTTAAAACTGAACGAGAATCTTTTATTTTTTTAGTATTTGTGTAATGATTAAATTTTTTCCCTTGAATTAAAAATTAAAGAAACAAACGAAAAAGTTACCTCCCCTAACATTTACATGGTGACACGTAAAGAAATGTATGTATATTTACAGTATATTGTATGTTCGTATTGGTCACCTTAGTACTTTTTTAGTCCATCTACATTTTTGGCAAACATTGACCTGAGGTCATACATTGACGTCATTTAAGCTACTTTATCATCCTACAAAATATCATACACTTATCTCTTATAGGAGAACATATTTTCCAGAAAAATAATTTTGATTTAAACGTTTGTTGGCTTTTAATTATTCTTTCTAAACAAGGATCAATATCAAGTATTATCCGAAGACATTTACACTGTTTCATTCCTTCTTTCGACCCGCCAATTAAAATGGTGGTATTCATCACAGACAGATCACAGCAGAGATGAGGAATTACAAACTACATATCCTGGGAATAAGCGAGAGCAGATGGACAGGGATGGGAAGAATAAAAACAGCTACAGGGGAAACAGTACTTTATTCTGGCAGAGAGGGTGGTCGGCACAACGAAGGTGTAGCCATTATCCTGAAAAAAGGAATGGAAAGGTCTTTACCAGAATGGAAACCCATTAACAACAGACTAATAAGAGCAAGACTGAGAGGGAGATTGACCATCACCACAATTATACAATGCTATGCACCAACAAACGACTACGATGAAGAGATCAAGGACGAGTTCTATCAACAGGTACAAAAGGAAATGGAAACTTTACCCAGGTACGATCTTATTATAGAAATGGGAGACCTAAATGCGAAAGTTGAAATACACAATAATTATAACGAAAGAGTAATGGGGAAATGCGGCAGTGGAACAGTAAATGAGAATGGGGACAAATTAATAAGCTTCTTCATTATTAACAACCTGGTAATTGGAGGAACACTTTGTCAACACAAAGAAGTGCAATCACCACAGCACAGGGGCAGGTAACAAGATGGGCAGAGCACTTCAGATAAACACTGAATAAGGAACCAACAGAGACACAGCTGGATGTTCCTGAGGCTGAAAGTGACTTAGACGTAAATACAGAGGAAATATCAGTTTGAATAACACTCAGATATGTAGATATGTTGTTGAAAGTTGGACACGGAGACTTGCCTGTACAGTGAGGGAATATCAGTCTGAATAACACTCAGCTATGTAGAGTTGTTGTTGAAAGTAGGACACGGAGACTTGCCAGTACAGAGGGAATATCAGTTTGAATAACACTCAGCTATGTAGATTTGTTGTTGAATGTTGGACTGGATACGGAGACTTGCCTGTACACGGATGGAATGTCAGTTTTAACAACACTCAGCTATGTAGAGTTGTTTTTGAAAATAGGACACAGAGACTTGCCAGTACAGAGGGAATATCAGTTTGAATAACAGTCCGCTATGTAGATTTGTTGTTGAAAGTTGGACACGGAGACTTGTCTGTTCAGGGAAGGAATATCAGTTTGAAAAACACTCAGCTATATAGAGTTGTTGTTGAAAGTAGGACACGGAGACTTGTCTATACAGGAAGGGAATATCAGTTTGAATAACACTCAGCTATGTAGATCTGTTGTTGAAAGTTGGACACGGAGACTTGCCTGTACAGGAAGGGAATATCAATCTGAATAACACTCAGCTATGAAGATTTGTTGTTGAAAGTAGGATACGGAGACTTGCCAGTACAGAGGGAATATCAGTTTGAATAACACTCAGCTATGTAGATTTGTTGTTGAAAGTTGGACACGGAGACTTGCCTGTACACGGATGGAATATCAGTTTGAATAACACTCAGCTATGTAGAGTTGTTTTTGAAAATAGGACACAGAGACTTGCCTGTACAGAGGGAATATCAGTTTTGAATAACAGTCCGCTATGTAGATTTGTTGTTGAAAGTTGGACATGGAGACTTGCCTGTACAGGGAGGGAATATCAATCTGAATAACACTCAGCTATGTAGAGGTGTTGTTGAAAGTTGGACATGGAGACTTGTCTGCACAGGGAGGGAATATCAGTTTGAATAACACTCAGCTATGTAGATTTGTTGTTGAAAGTTGGACATGGAGACTTGCCTGTACAGGGAGGGAATGTCAGTTTAAATAACACTCAGCTATGTAGAATTGTTTTTGAAAGTAGGACACGGAGACTTGTCTATACAGGTAGAATATCAGTTTGAATAACACTCAGCTATGTAGAGCTGTTGTTTGAAAGTTGGACATGGAGACTTGCCTGTACATGGAGGGAATATTTTTTTTTTTTTTCCTTAACCAGCGGCACTTAGGCTTTCAGCCCTTCGGCCCAATGACATGTCATTGCGAGGCTGGGGAACCTGAGGACTTTCCTTCCAACCCGGTCAGGAGCTTCGCTCCTTCCCATCCACAGAGGGTTTATCACAGGAGCCGTTCAGGCTATTCAGTCAAATTTCCGGCCGTAAACATTTCTTCAAACGCCGACGCCCGGGTTTGAACCATGAACACCTGGTCGCCAGTACAACGCCGAAGCCATTACACCAGCGCGGCTCCCATGAAGGGAATATAAGTTTAAATAACACTCAGCTATGTAGAGTTGTTGGTGTTGAAAGTAGGATACGTGTAGTATGATTTATGTACATTTTACAATACTTGTGTTAGGGAAGATAACGTTTTTTCTATTCAAGGGAAACAATTCAATTAATAAACTTGTAAAACATTTAAAGTAAGGTTTATGTTTTTGTTTTAAAACCGATTCAATAATGCTTCATCGGATGTGATGGCACCTGTCATTGAAGCTAAGCGCAGTGCTATGAATGAATACAAACGTTCACCGAGTGCTAGAACCCTACAGATCCTGAAGGCTACGAGAAGCAAAGTTCAACAAACTGCTCGACGCTGTGCAAATGACTGTTGGCTCCAGCTCAGTGAGAGCATCGAGATCGCAGCGCAAACAGGCAACATTAAACAAATGTATGACGGTATAAAGAAAGCACTTGGCCCCCAAAAAAGTAAGACGGCACCGCTAAAAACCATTAGCGGAAAGAAGCTAACTGATAAGGGTAAGCAGATGGAGAGGTGGGTCGAGCACTACTCTGAGCTTTACGCTAGAGAAAATACCATTACGCCTGCAGCCCTTGATGCTGTCAAATGTCTGCCAACTATGGAGGAGCTGGATGCCGAACCAACATTAGAGGAACTAAGCAAGGCCATTGATAGCTTGGCCTCTGGCAAAGCACCAGGCAGTGATGGGATTCCTCCTGGATTAACCAAATGCTGCAAGAACACGCTATTACATCCCCTATAACTACGGGGAACTAAGGTGTTGAAGATTGGTTGACCTCTAGGCTTCAGTTAGCAGGATCAACGGTCCTCAAATCTGTAGTTTCTCGATCAGGAATGATCATAAACATTGATCATAAAAAACTGGAACAAAAGGTAATAGGTGGCCATGGTGTTCCAACAATCTCACCACCAAGTGCTGTTCATGATGCGACCATGTCTTCAGTGTTTGTATATAAATGAATGAATCATGGTAGTATGTTACAGAGATAGCGAGATAAGATAATGTCTACTGTGCAGAAAATAACAAAATACATGAATAAATCACATGTTATGATACATGGGTACGATATGACCTTTGCCTTCCACTTATGGATGTCGAGTTTTTTATGTACTTGCTGGTATGTCGTAAGCTTCCAGGCAAGAACTAGCCATGCTATATTTGGCTAACCAATTAATGGTTATGCTTCCTGACAATGCCGGTGAAGGTTATCTCTGGTTAGCGTCATTCCCTTTTTTTTAAAATTAATCTGACACAATCAAATCGTAAATAACATCTGAAAAAAAATGAAATTAGTCATATATATATATATATATATATATATATATATATATATATATATATAGATATATATATATATATATATCTTTAATAAACTTACATACCCTCTTAGGATTTATAAGCTCACAGTGAGACTATATTGCTGAATTTAATCTGCCTTGCATGCAGCGTGAAAAAAGAACTTTTCTTGCAGACGCTGTCTTCCAGTTTCTCACTCTGGCTTCTGGATTTGGTGTGTGTGATTTTCAACGCACCGCTCTGTCCTTATATTTCAGTCTCTCGCCCATACGAGAAAGCACCTCCTAAAGTCCCAAAAGATTTTCGTTTAATCTCTCGGTTTGAGGCGATTTGAGGCAATCTGTGCTTTTACTGTATTTATTTTCTCTTCTGTTCACTACACACTTATATCCTTCCTTCCTTCCTAGATATCCTTTCATTTTCCCCATATGAGGCGTTCATTCTATTCAAGTTTTATCGCAATTCGTTTAGGCATGTATGTATAATACATTTTTAAAGATTATTAGCTAACTTTTAGCAGTGATGTGTCGCGCTACACAACAAAGCAAGAGGTACCAAATCTCGTTACAGAGCCCTCTTTTTTAAAACAGTGCATGCACAGTTAACTTTTTGGTAACTCATGCTGCAGTTTCTCCTTACTTTTCTGTTTCTCTATATCTGCTTTGATAGGATGACGACTTAAAAAAATCGGGTCCAAGATTGTCCCGTCCTGGAATGTATCTCACATTGGACGAATATGGAGATAACAGTAAACTCCACATTAAAAGTCGTGAATTTAATTTTTTAGACACTGCTTAAAACATCAAAGGCTGGTGATCACTTTCCACAATGAAGTGCTTCCCGTAAAGAAAAGGGGCGAATTTATTGATCGACCAGACCAAAGCGAGGCATTCACGTTCAACGGTAGAATAATTTCTTTCAGCTGCATTTACCTTTCTACTGGCAAAAGCTACTGGTAATAGCATATGTGGCGGTGTGTCTGCCCGCTGTAGTAATGTTGCTCCGATGCCTACATTGCTAGCATCCGTTCTTAGTACGAATTCTTGTGTGAGACTGTCAATCCCGTTTCTCCCAGTCTATCTAACAACATGGAGAGTTCTACTACGTGTTCCTCGAATGTAGTGGTAGCAATCACAATATCATCCATGAAGTTGGTGATATAAGGATTGTGTAATGGTTCCAACAATTTCCTCATCATTCTGGTGAAGATACTTGGAGCATTCTTTAAACCAAATGGGAGTACATTGAACTCGTAATGTCCATACGGTTTACTAAAGGCTAACAGTTTCCTAACTTCTGGTTTCACTGGTATTTGGTAGTATCCCTTGCTTAGATCTACTTTTGAAAAATACCGAGCATTACTCAATGTAGCATACAACTGATTGGTGTCAGGTAATGGGTCTACCTGAGATTCAGTAATAGCATTTAGTTTCCTATAGTCAATGGATAACCGGTGTTCATCACTATGGTTCCTTAATAGCACCACACTTGAGCTGTAGGGAGATTCAGAAATTGAAATAATTTTTCAAATATGAAGTAGGGACCCTGCCATCCAGTTTGCAATTTATTATTGCTGCTGGGCAACAGTAACAGAACTTTTTCTCCCACCTCAAGTTCCCTATCTTTTGCTGTTTTATTGTAGTAAGCAGCCTGCTTCCTCCTGGCCTGTCTCAAGTTATCATTTGCCAGTTTCCAACTTGTTTCAATCGAGATGTCAACTCGTTGACGTATTGGTAGGAAGAAGTCACGGTTTCTTCGGCTTTTTCATCAGTCCATGTCCGCAACAATGCTTCTCGTGGACCTTTGATTGGTCGTTCAAACAACAATGTAGCTGGAGCCAATTCTGTGGAGTTATGTGGGAATTTCCTATATGCAAACAGTGCCGAGGGTAAGTATGTGTCCAAAGTTTCAGGTTTCTCACTAGCCAACTTTCTAAGGATTGAAATGAGCGTGCCATTTAACCGCTCTCCTTGACCATTCCGTTGGGCGTGGTACGGGCTACAGTGATAATGTCTAGCTTGAAATAACATGAATACTTCTTGTGTTAGCTTTCCCCTAAACTGAGAACCATTGTCAGTCAATATTTGATGTGGGAAACCTAATCGGGAGAATATTGTTAACAGTGCCTCTGCCACATGTTTCGAATCTATCGATGACATTGCTACTGCCTCTCCTCACATAGAGCAAGTATCGACCAAGGTTAAGATATATGCATTTCTCTTCTTGGTCCTACTGAGGGGTCCAACAATATCCACGGCAACACGTTCGAAGGGCGTTCTCATAATGGGCATTTCTCCCAGTGTTGCTGGTGCAATCCTATGTTTAGGAGCTACTCTTTGGCATTCTGGACAGGATCTCACATACCTCTCTATGTCCTCTGTGATCCCTGGCTAAAAGTAATGACAGGCTATCCGTTGTCCAGTGGCCCCTATTCCCATATGTCCACTGAAGGGTATAGCATGTCCTAGCTTCATAACCTGCTCCTTGTATGATTTTGGCACTACAAGCTGTCTATGTCCTTTAGGTCCTGTTCCAGCTTTTCTATATAGTAGGCCATTTTTCATATATATAAGTCTCCTTTCTCTGGAGGGTTATGGCTTTTAGGTAATTTGCCAAAGCAAGGCTTCAATAAACTGTCAGCAGTTTGAGCTTTTCTCATCTCTTCTGGATGAGTATTGATGATAGGGTCCTCCTCTTTCTTAGAGCTTGCCCTGGTCTGGACTGTTGCCATCACTATGGGTCTTATAGGTTCTCCTAGAAAGACATATCTACATCCCAGTATTAATGGGTAGATAGGGTTGTCCATCACTGCTGCTTTGATCTCTCCTTCCACATAGCGAGATCTTATGTTGATTCGGGCTATGGGCAGTGTCGTGATTCCTGCTCCCTTGACTGGTCCTCTGATTTCCACGGTTTCTGTGGTTATCTGTTCAGGACTCACCAGAGAAGAGCACCCTACTGAGTCAAAGTCCAAGCCTGTATCATATAAGCACAGTACTTGGGTGCCATTCAAGGTCACATCCTCACAGACAGTGGGATGATGGAGGTCCTTCTGACTATCTGCCAGGTCCTTCCTTCCCTTGTTTCCTGTTGTAAGGCATGCAGCGTGATAAGGAGGGTTTTTCCGTCTGCATTCCGCAGTATTGTGGTTACTCATTTGGCAAAATTTTCACCACTTTCCTTCCTTTCTTGAAGGTTTCTTATCTGATCCTAGAGGGTTTGTGTCTTTATAATCAGTTCTGTGTTTGTTCTTGTTGGAATTGTCCCTATGTTCATAGTTGGTAAAGTTTTGTGAAGGTTTGAAGTTCTCACCCTGCTTCTTCTTATTTCCTGATACTTCTGACTGAGCTGCTTGATATATCTCAGCTATGGTTAAAATATCTTCCAATCTTTCTGATCCTTGCTCCATAAGAAATTTTCTCATTTCCTGAGGCATGGATTCTCTCAGTTGTTCCATCATGACCATTTCTTTTATATCTTGACATTTTCCTAAGCTAATACATTTTGTCAGATAAGTTTCCAATCTGGCAGAAAACTGGTGATAGTTTTCTCCTGGAAGTAGCTTAGCAGTTCGGAATCTCGTTCTATACGATTCAGAATTCTTTTCGTACCTGACCAGTAAAGCTTGTTGTAAGATTTCATAATCTTCCTGGTCTTCTTTTGAGAGTTTTAAATAAACATCGTATGAAACTCCCCTCAACCCCTGAGATAGTTTGAGGCTCCATTTTTCCTTTTCCAATCCAATACTGGATAAGAGCATCACCTGTCGATCCTACGTCCTTTCATTCCTGCATGATTTCAGATCGAAACTTCACCAAATCAGCCATGATGCTTACTTACCAGAGGGTATATCATTTTATCTTCACTAACCAACTAACTTAATTACAATCAATTAATTACTTTAAACACGACAATTCCTTAAAACCTTGTGAGCGTCTCCTATTTACTTGGTACTCAATGGTACTATTCTTACGAAAAAAAATTCTATATTTTAGAATTTTTCAAAAAAATTTATTTTTACAAACTATTTGTGGTTCAAGATAGAAGAATACATAGATAGTGGCTTAGGATAAAAAATAATATCCCGCGAAAGAGCCCCCAATGTAGCGAAAGGTTTTTCTAGTATGAAAATAGTGGCAGAGAAGAAGTAGAATCTCTCTCCAGAAAGGTTGAAGTTCCAGTGCCCGAGAAGTACACTGGTATCACAAGTGAGTTACAGCTGTGAATACTGTGAGCTGGACAATAGATTTAGGCTTCAGAAGTATAAGTTGCTACTTTCGCAATAGTAACCCTATGTGATAATATAATTAAATTAGAAAAAGTAAATCAAAATTTAACAGTTAAAAATTTACCAAGACAAATGAGTACAATTTCAATATTTATTATGTACGTCTATATATTCCTGTAATGAGAAATGGGTGTTGGAAGTTGGTAAAATGTATGATTATTTATAGTTACAAAATAAATAATAGAAATAGTCTTGGATTTATCTTTCACTGAAATTACACAAAAGGTTGTCACAGTATCTCTTTGATATCTCTGGCTATCTAATTCTCATCATAGACAGTCGTTTTAGAAACTGCTCACAGTGTTTGTTGGATGAATACACATAAAACTCATCTGTTATTAGCCACGTCTGCTCGAGGTTCCTGAAACACACTTGAATAAACAGACTGTCCTTCAGCCCGCCCTATAACTACGGGGAACGAACGAACGAACGAACGAACGAACGAACGAACTTTATTATCGAAGGGTAAAGAATTGGGCGCGCAGGCCCGTCTTACATTCTGCCCTTCCACTCTCATTAATCTTGCATACTATATCCTTTCATTCACACATGATGCTTTAAGCATTAATTTAAAGGCATGCAACATTATAAAGTTACCATAACAGCATTCATTTACAGTATGCAAGCATAATAAAAAAAATGAGTAGGGTTTTTTTTTAAACAAACAAGCTAGTAAATGGGGGAAAAAAGTAATAATAAATAAAATAGATAAAACAATAAATAAAAATAAATAAATTCTGTATACCGACACTCACTCATGCGGTCAATCCGTCTACAATTAATCTGTATTTTTAGTATGCGGGTACATTCTCACGACTCACATTTCTAAAGTACAGTATTATGTGGGTACATTCACACATACATTACATTATATAATAATATTTTAAAGTGAATATAATAATGATATTACATGGATATAAAACAAATTATTCACACACAAAAATGAGCGGAAGAGGAAAAGAAATGTTGACCTATGGATGAGATGTTGACAGGCAAATACTGTTTCTATGGGGGTAGATAATCAGTGTTGAGGAAGTGTTTGAAAAGTGCTTTGTTAAAAGAATATTGTGTAGGAAGGCTTTTTTAGGTGGTGTGGAAGGCTGTTCCATAAGTAGGCACCAGAGTAGGCTAGACTCTTTTTGAACAGGTCGATCCTAGGTTTGGGCAGACGTAACTGATGTAATCGTTGTCCCTCCCTTCTACTGGTTTGAAACAATGATCTTAGGTACGACGGGGCATTGTTAGATAGAATTGTGTGAGTCAGCTTGGCTTTGTTGTAGAGAAGACGTTTTTTTAGCGACAGTATTTTGGGTTCTTTTCCTGTCCTTGTGTGTGGTGTCGTGCGATTATCGGTGATCAGACGCACTGCTCTCTTTTGCAGGGAGTGCAGTCTCTTCGAGGTGGAAGCAGGGCAACAATCCCATAGTGTAGAGCAGTAATCTAGATGTGTCTGTATATGTGAGGTGTAGAACAATAGTCTAGTGTCTGCGTCTAAGAAGTGTTTTATTTTGGCTAGCTGGTACGTCTTTTGTGCTATGTGTTTGGTTAAATTCCATACATGGGAGTTCCACGTTAAGTGCTGGTCAATCGTGATCCCCAGAACTTTGTGTTCTGTTACATGTTCAATTTGTATTGATTCCGCGTGTAGCTGAAGCGATCTTTTGGTGCAGCTTAGGAGTTTCTGTCTGGTGGTAATCAACATAGATTTCGTTTTTGTTGTGTTTACTGGCATACGATTCATATTACTCCATTTTGTTAGATTGTCTACATCGCTTTGAAGAGTCATTTCAAGTGCCACGCAGTCATTGTCACTAGTGTAGATAGTACAATCATCTGCAAAGAGGTCACAAGTTGAATATTTTAGATGTAGTGGCAGGTCGTTGATGAACATTGCGAAGAGTAGGGGCCCAAGAATAGAGCCCTGCGGTACTCCTGTAACTACCTTCGAGAAATCTGATGCCGAGTTGTTGTGAAGCACTAACTGTTGTCGATCTGCCAGGAATGATTTGATGATGTTTAGTGGATTAGAGCCTATTCTGAGGGTTTCCAACTTTTGAACCAAGATAGTGTGGTCAGTCATGTCAAATGCTTTCTTGAAGTCGATAAAAACAGCACCACATAATTTTCCATCATTTATGTTCGACAGCCAGTTGTCTGCCATTTTGGTGAGCGCTGTGTGACAGGAATGTTTGGGTCTGAAACCTGACTGGCTATCAATGAGCAGTTTGTTTGTTGTTAAGTGTTGAAATGTGGTGTTGTAAATGTGTTTCTCTAGTGGTTTTGAAAGAGATGATAGAAGGGATATTGGTCTGTAGCTGTTGGGATCGCTATGTGAGCCAGATTTATAGAGGGGGTACACTTTGGCAGATTTAAATGCCGTGGGGAAGTAGTTGTGTGCAATACATTGGTTGTATACATAGGTTAAGGAGTCGCAAATGATGGGCGCAGCGTAACGTAGAATCTTATTGCTGATACCATCAAGCCCAGATGAATTGTTGTTTTTTAATGCCAAGATATATTTGAGAACTTCATGTACTGTTAGAAAAGGAATATGTCTTAGATCTGTTGTGGTGTGTTCAGTGTTGCAGAAGACTGTCAATTTACTAATATCGCAGTCCATTGGCTTTAGTGTCGACTTGAGAAGGCTAATTTCTGTTTTTGAAGTGGTTGCTAAAATGAGTTGCCGTGAGGGAGCAGCTTTTTGGTAAAGAGTTTAGTGACTTTGATTTGTGTGTTAGTGTTCTAATGGCTGCCCAGACTTCTTTGCTGTTTGCTTTGTCTTGAATCATCTTTCTGAAATGTAGTTTCTTTTCCTGATGAATGAGATATTGTACTTTGTTTCTAAGCATCCGATACCTGCTGAAATCTTTGAGCTTATGTGCTTCGTCCCGCTTTCTCATTGTTGATAGTATTTCGTTGGTTATCCATGGGGTCTTTCTGATGTTTTTGACCCGAACCTGCTTTATAGGAACATGTTTGTCGAATACGTTGTTGAAAGTTTGTGTCCAGTATGTTATGGCTTCTTCTGGATGCGGAAGTTGGTACACGTATGAGAGAGGGGATATTTGTAGGTCTTGTAGGAATAATTGAATGTTAAATTTTTTGAAATTCCTGTAATGGACTGTGATGTGTTCCGTTTTAGGTGCTTTAAACCCCTTTCTCGTCCAGGTACAGCAAATAGGATAGTGGTCACTTAATGATGTCTGTGGGACTGTGCATTCTATAATGTTTTCTTGGCAGGTCGTATAGATATGATCAATTAGTGTAGATGATGAGTCTGTTACTCTCGTGGGTTGATTGATTAACTGTATGAGGTTGTATGAGATGGTGATATCATTCCACGTGTTGTTCGGTTTGTGAAGGTCAATATTGAAATCCCCCAGTAGAATAATTTCCTTCGAAGAAGCCCAAACGTTGTCCATCATTCGTGAGAATGTGTCAAACCATACAGCAGAAGAGCTAGGGTTTCGGTACAGGTAACCAATTAGAACGGGGGTCAGGTTGGGGAGTTTTATTTCCAGCCATAAACATTCAATGCCAGTATGTTCCAGATCATCACGGCGTCTGTACTGAAGAGATGTTGAGATGTATATGACTAGCCCTGTTTCATGTTGTCTGTTAGGATCCCTGCGAATGGTGGTGAATCCATTAATCCTAATTTCGTCATCTGTAATTTTGTCATTGAGACGGGTTTCAGAAAAACCAAATATGTGGAAGTTTTGTTGGAGGGAGGTGGAGACTTCAGAAAGCTTACTTAGCAGGTGGTAAATGTTTAAATGGCCAATTTTAAGCCCTGATAGTTTAAGCCATGAATTAGTGGTATTGCCTATATTTTGATTAGAGTTTTTGCACTCGGACATGATAATAGTCAATAGGAAAGAAATAATGAGGGGAGTAGGAATGAGTAACAAGCAATAAAATTGGTACACAATGTTTTATACAAAATTGTAGACAAGTAATAAAATATGCACTGCTAGAGTCCGTGGACACTGTTTACAGTATCTTAATCTCTGCAAAAAGTGTGGTTTTTATCTTAAAATACAGTCTGTTCCGAACAAAAAGGGATATTTTTACTTCAACCACAGTCAATGTAGAGAATTAATCCTTCCGGGACAGTTAAAGGTCCACGCTGTGACTTAGTTAGTTTTGTGAGGATTTCCTAATTTTCCTCAATATGAAAAAACGAAGGTAAAGATGTATAAAAGATGTAAAAGAGAATGGTGAGCGTAGGAATGAGAGGAATAAGCACAGAGATAATAATAATAAGAAAACAATAGTATTAATACGATAGAGTTATTACTAAATCGGAAACAAATTTAGATACACCCTGCTCTGACGAACAGAAATAAATGTTTAAACAGACAATGTAATAAAAATAAAAAAATAAAAATTATTAACATCCAAAAGTGACAGTTAAAAGTTCTACGCTGATACTCAGCTATGTCTTTTATCTCAGGACAAAGGTCACTAAAGTGCTTCCGAAGAGAACGCGTCAGGTCGAATGTTACACTGCAAACTTGTTTAAAAAAAAAACAGTTTTAAGTTGCTTGGTTTTAATCTTGTTCTGTAGAGCCGTTTATAGACATCTGAAGAGCCTGCATTAATATTTCTGGACTATATTGAGTCAGTTGCCGTAAAACGGATGAATTGTGAGAATTCCGTTCTGTGCGGGTGGAGACGGGGTGAGAGAACTCCCATTTTCTTGCTGTAGTTTCTGCGTTGCGATTAAGTGAATGGGTGTTACTTGTAGTCCAATCTGTCCATCTGTCCAGTGATGTCTGTTGTGCAGTTAGCAGCTGGCTGGACTGTTGTGTGCGTAGTGGCGGATACATTTGGTCATAAAGGTTAGCGTGGGAGGTGGGCTTAAATGTAGCTTTTCTAGATACTTGCTTGTCAGCTGAGGACGGTGATTGAAGGTTATGAGCTGTTGTGCCTGGGTTTACTAAGTTAAGTGTATAATTTGTGTCCTTGTTAATGAATGTGTGTGTTTCTGGTGTGTCCTCTGAGGAAACTTTAAATTTTTAGCTAGGTAGCTGGTCCCTAGTTTAGAAGTGTGTACCTGATCTCTGTATAGCAGTTTTTTTGGCGCACCTGACTTAGATGTGAAAAAGGGTGTGTTGTTTATGAAAGACGTGTTATGCTTTGAACAAAAAGTGTAAAGCACCTTGTTGTTGATATCCACAGTTTGGCGTGCTTTACCATAGCTGGGTGGAATAATTGACGAAATATATGTGGATGTGTTGGGAAATTTTTGTTTTATGGTGTCAATCATTCTGGAGATGTCTGATAGGTTAAGAGTGTGTCCATTTGTGCTGTCGTTTATCCCTACGTGTATTGTTGTTTTCTTTATGTTGGTGTTTGTGTTGAGACGGCTTATTTCATTGATAACTTCTACTATTCCGGCTCCAGGTAATGGTATAACAGTGACTAGTTCCCCTGGTGTTGTTGACATTCGATCGCTGTGAATGCCATTTAGCAATGAGTCTCCTATAATAATGTTGGTTGTGTTGTGAGGAATGTGACGATTAGGATGTGGCTGTGGTCGAGTACGACGGCGTTGTTGGTGCCATTGCTCGTTGTCTTGCAGTAGGTGGTCAGCAGAATCTTGTGTCAAGTGACATTGGAGTTTACGTGCCCTGTCATCTCCTTCTGAGGTTGCTGTTTCGGAATCTGCTTGTGTAGATAGGAATGATGGATTTCCAAATCGATTGCTAATTTTTACTTCAATTGGGAATGTTTTATTTGGTCCTAATCTTCTTCCTACACTGCTGCTAATGTCCTTTTGGCTTTTAACATTATGTTGCTGTCCTGGGCATGCTTTGTTTTGAGGAATGAGTGTTGGAGAAGGGGTGGGTAAGTTAAGTGGTGTAACTGGAGATTCATGATGAATTGCTTCTCGTGGGCTGTCAATCACCTCCCCATTTTCTTTTTTCTTATTACTTGAAATAGGTTGGTGGTTTAGGTGATGAACCAACCTTGTGTTTTCTCTGCGGAGAGTCATAACTTCATGTCTCAGTGTTTCAAGCTCTGTTTTCAGTGAGCTTTCTATATCCTGCTTGAATTTTTCAATGACGTTTTTCAGAGAACTTTCAATTATAGTTTCCAGCTTCTGACAGAAGTGTTTCTCTGTTCGTTGGCTTAGTTGTTCCATAACACACTCATTTGCTAATAGATATTGTGAGGAGCATGAGTAGACATCTTCGCTGTGGACAGGCACTTTTGGTTGTAAAGCAGCTGTATCTGGGAGGCATGAATGGGCTGGTCTCGCTAACATTGGATGGGTCATCTGAACAATTGGGGAATCCATCACTCAAACTATGGTTTACACTGACTTGGAAAGTAGCTGTATCTGGGAGGCAGGATGGGCTGGTCTCGTTCATATTGGGTGGGTTATCTGAAGAAGTGATGAATGCATTTTTCAAAGTGTGGTTTACGCTGACTTCAGTGGGTTGGTTGATGTGAACTTTTAGATAATTTATTGTGGGCTTTTGAGCTGTCGGTCCATTAGAGGTGGGTCCTGTTGGATCAAATATGGGTGGTGTTGGATCGAAAGTGGGTGTTGTTGGATCACACGTTGGTGGTGTTAGATCAGGGGTAAAGGTGGGTCCTGTTGGATCAAATATGGGTGGTGTTGGATCACAGGTTGGTGGTATTAGATCAGGGGTAGAGGTGGGTCCTGTTGGATCAAATATGGGTGGTGTTGGATCAAAAGTGGGTGGTGTTGGATCACAGGTTGGTGGTGTTAGATCAGGGGTAAAGGTGGGTCCTGATGGATCAAATATGGGTGGTGTTGGATCGAAAGTGGGTGGTGTTGGATCACAGGTTGGTGGTGGTAGATCAGGGGTAGGAGGACTGGCTTCAAATGGTGTTAGCTGAGATTTTGCATTGGTAGACTCGTCTCCTATCATTTGTTGGAGAAGAAGTAGGATCAGTTACAATCATGGTTTTATCTAGAGCTGATCTTTGGAGGTGAGAAAATTCGACGTCCAACCATGTCTGTACGCACTCTGTCGTTCCTTGTGTTAAAATCTTATTTTTTTGTGTGATACAGATGTATTGTGAGTAGGTCCGTGCTTATTTTATCCTCAACAATAGCGTTTAGTTGATCGCTCCGGGTTTCAATGGAACAGCTTTTGTAGTATTCTAGGCAAGTGTGTTTGAAAATTTCGTAATGTTGACTGTTACGGAATTCAACAGAGCAACATTGACCCTTGTTCGTTTGTTTGATGATCAGATGTGGAGGGTTGGTCCAAGCGTGAAGTTTTCTTTGTATGGCTTTTTCTTTGTTAAGGCAGTAGCTCTTAGTGACTGTAGAGGGACGTAATCTTCCATCTCTGGGTGGTTTTACTATCGCTGATACGACTAAGGTGTTGAAGATTGGTTGACCTCTAGGCTTCAGTTAGCAGGATCAACGGTCCTCAAATCTGTAGTTTCTCGATCAGGAATGATCATAAACATTGATCATAAAAACCTGGAACAAAAGGTAATAGGTGGCCATGGTGTTCCAACAATCTCACCACCAAGTGCTGTTCATGATGCGACCATGTCTTCAGTGTTTGTATATAAATGAATGAATCATGGTAGTATGTTACAGAGATAGCATGATAAGATAATGTCTACTGTGCAGAAAATAACAAAATACATGAATAAATCACATGTTATGATACATGGGTACGATATAACCTTTGCCTTCCACTAATGGATGTCGAGCCACTTATGTACTTGCTGGTATGTCGTAAGCTTCCAGCCAAGAACTAGCCATGCTATATTTGGCTAACCAATTAATGGTTATGCTTCCTGAAAATGCCGGTGAAGGTTATCTCTGGTTAGCGTTATTCCCTTTTTTTATTAATCTGATACAATCAAATCGTAAATAACACCTTAAATAAAATGATATATATATATATATTATAATATATATATATATATATATTATATTATAATATAATATATATATATATATATATATATATATATATATATATATATATATATATATATATATATATATATATATATGTATATATATATATATAAATATAATATATATATATATATATACCAACGGGCTTGATCACCCGTTTGCCCAGTCACTTTGGTTACGGAAACAACGGCGAAATTATAATTGATTTGTCGTTGCCCCTAAAGACGCCATTAGGCGTGATGGGAACAACGGCAAAGAAAATCTATTTCGCTATTGACCCTTAAGACGCCACTAGGCGTATATGGCCATCTGACTGCTTAGAAACGGTCGTTTGGCTAAGGGACGGAAGAAGAAGATCATATATATATATATATATATATATATATATATATATATATATATATATATATATATATATATATATATATATAATAAACTTACATATCCTCTTAGGATTTATAAGCTCACAGTGAGACTATATTGGCTGAATTTAATCTACCTTGCATGCAGCGTGAAAAAAAGAACTTTTCTTGCAGATGCTGTCTTCCATTTTCTCACTCTGGCTTCTGGATTTGGTTGTGTGTGATTTTCAACGCACCGCTCTGTCCTTATATTTCAGTCTCTCCCGTGCGAGAAAGCACCCCCTAAAGTCTCAAAAGATTTTCGTTTAATCTCTCGGTTTGAGGCGATTTGAGGCAATCTGTGCTTTTACTGTACTTGTTTTCTCTTCTGTTCACTACACACTTATATCCGTCCTTCTTTCCTATGTATCCTTTCATTTTCCTCATATGATGCGTTCATTCTATTCAAGTTTTATCGCAATTCGTTTAGGCATGTATGTATAATACATTTTTAAAGATTATTAGCTAACTTTTAGCAGATGTGATGAAGGTGAAAAATATTAATTATCTTTAAAACTATTTATATTTGAATAATATCCTTTTGGATATAATTCCTAATCTATCTCCTTTAGTGAATTATTTTTATTTAATTAAATTCCAACCAGGCGTTCTCTTGTAGTTTTAAATTTAAAGTCCAGTAAATGCGAGCTTTTAAAGTCGGCCATTCATTCCTATATTCGCTATTTCCTACTTTCAGCAATACCGTCTGGCTAACCGTAATTCACATTTCCGCCGTCTTCAAACTTCAAAGCAAGATCCGCCGAGTGTTATTACTGCGCTGTGTGTGTGCATGTGTGTCGCGCTACACAACAAAGCAAGAGGTACCAAGTCTCGTTACAGTTGGTAATGGTATTCGCCTAAAAGATTCGGTGCATTTTTCTTAGTCATGTTGTGTGAAAAGAGGACAATTTCGAATTTTCCTTTTCAGTAACTCTCCAACATTCCTCACCATAGAGAAGCACTGAAAACACACAGCTCTGATATAATCTTAATTTTGTGCTTGTGCTGTACTGAGAGGACTTCCAGATGTGGTTTAGAATAAAAAAAAGGCTGTTCTTGCTTTGTTCATTCTGTTGTTGATGTCTTTGCCTGCTCCGCCGTCTGGGGTTACTATGCATCCTAGGTATGTGAAGGTGTCTGTCTGTTCCAGTTGCTGATTCCTTACTGATATGTGCTCAGGGTTGCTCACATTGAGCGTCATGACCTCTGACTTCTTTAAATTGATGTTCAAGCCCACTTGCTGGCCATACTTATTAAGTCTATCCGTTTTTTTTCCTGGATGTGTTGATGCGAATGTGCTAGTAGTGCTATGTCATCTGCATATTCCAGATCTTCCAATGTAGAAAATGTAGTCCATCTTATTCCTCTTGGGCTGCCCTCTGTTGTCTGGCGCATCACCCAGTCTATGACTGTTAAAAATAGAGTGGTTGCTAAGGGGCATGCCTGTTGTACTCCTGTCTTCACCTGAAAGGTTATGTTGCTCTGCCCAACGCTACACGTAAAGTTGGCTTAGACGCTTTTTTTTTATTGACTCTATGCAGCTTGGAATTCCATACGCCCTCAGTATTTTCCATAAACTTTCCTATTTATACTGTCAAATGTCCTTTCAAAATCAACAAAATTAATGTACAGCTGTCTTTGCCATTCCGAGCACTTATCTATAATGTTCCTGAGAGTAAATATATGATCTACACATCTTCTGTTCTTTCTAAATCCTGCTTGTTCTTTCCTCAGTTTGTGGTCTACTGCTTTTGAAATTCTCTGTATAATTATCATGCCTAGTATTTTGCTGGGAACTGAGAGAAGAGAGTGATTCCTCTCCAATTATTGCAGTCTGCAAGATCTCCCTTCTTGGGCAATTTGACAATTATTCCTTTGTTCCATTCTGTTGGTGTTGTCCCAGTTTTCCATACTTGCGCAAATAGTGGTTGTAATAGTTCTGCTGCTAGCTCAGGGTCTGTCTTAAATAGCTCTGCATTTAAGTTATCATGGCCAGGAGCTTTTCCATTCGTTAACCCTTTGATTGCTGTGATTATTTCTTCATTTCGTGGAATATCTGTATTAACATCTAGATCGTTTTTAGCCTCAGGAACATTCACTTGTTTCTCTGGTGGTTCATTGTTCAGAGTTTCTCTGAAATGCTCTGCCCATCTTGTTTCCTGTCCCTCTGCTGTCGTGATGAGAGTTCCTTGCTTATCTCTTACTAATGTAATATTGTTTGCACCTCGTTTTCCGCTGATGATTTGTGCTTTTTAGTATAGTATTTGTTATGCTTTGTATACTGTGTTTTGTTCATTTCTCAGTGCTGCCTCTTCTGCCTGTCTTGCAAGATCGTCTAGGAAATTCCTTTTGTTGACTCGGGTTTGGCGTTTAACTTCCTTGTCCAGCTGACAGTACTGTTCGCTATATAGTTGCTTTAGCCTGGGGGACTTCGCTTGTTTTCTTTCTTTTCATTTTTTTTCTCATCATTATGGTGTTTAATGTTTCTGTTGTTATCCAATCTTGCTTTTTCCTTTCCTGGATTCCCAAACTTTATTTGCTGCTTTCCTTATATATTGTTGAAATGGTGTTGCATTTATGGTTTATATCATCAGTCAATGTTTTTTCCTGACAATCAACTAATGAGGGATTCAATGTCTTGAAATTTAAAAAAAAAGGGTAGTTCCAAAATATATTTCATTTTTATAGGTCCAGCTTTAGAAGATATTGTTACCTTTACCCTCACTAACTCAGTAGCAAACCAGGCACCAATTTACAGCTAGGTAGCCTGGAGCATAAGGCTACCATATATAGAACCATGAAACTTTATCTTGAGAAAAAAGTGATGTAACCACTCTACCAATGAGACACTATTATAAAAGATGTGAAGTGAATATCAGAATTTACGAACTAATGTAGGTAAGGTAGTTGTCAACTAAACCCATCATTAGCGCCGGATTATTCATTAGGCCCACTAGAGACGGGCCTTGAGTCAAACGCTTACAGGGACCGCCGTAAAATAAGCAACCGATAAATATTTTGGGAGAAAATATCATGACCCCAAAACAATAAAGAAAAATTCACACGGGCCCCTCCCACCCAAG